>QLOT01024290.1:0-11955 GCA_003313875.1 Russula aff. compacta | reverse complement strand
CCTTTCTGCTCCCGAAAAAACCCCCTCCGCCCGTGGTCACCCGTTCCCCTCCCTCCCTATCTCATCCATCCTCTCGTTCACCGGGCGGTAAAGGGGTGCGTGGGGATGAAGCTGACATCTTTCAACCAGAGAAGGTTATTTCGAAGGCGGGAGAGAAACCCAAAGAACTCGAACCTCCACTCGAACCTCCTCGCACAAGCCGTCCCCCCCTACGTCGTACACGCGAGGAAGAGCACAAGGCCTATGGCCGAACCTTCGTGGGCTCTGGTCAACAAGATGATTACGATGCCATGACTAAATTAGGGGAGGGTACCTTTGGGCACGTCGTACTCTCGTCTACCTACACTTAATGCTAATAGCCTTCACAGGGAGGTTCATAAGGCGAAACACCACCCGACCGGCAAACTTGTTGCGCTGAAGCGTATCCTAATGCATAACGAAAAGGAGGGAATGCCTGTGACTGCATTGCGTGAGATTAAGATACTCAAAGCTCTCAAACACCCCAACGTTGTAGAACTGTTGGATATGTTTGTCGTTCGTGGTGCGTTGTTTGTCATCTTGCGGCTCAGGCCCCATTGATCAGATATAGGTAATGGCAAAGATAAGCCATTGTCCGTGTACATGGTATTCCCGTATATGGACCATGATCTGGCTGGGTTATTGGAGAACGATCGTGTTAAGCTACAGCCGAGTCAAATCAAGCTGTATATGAAGCAGCTTCTTGAGGGCACGGAATACATGCATAGAGTGCGTTTCACCTTTTGCAGGCTCTCCATATCATTTGACATCTCCTTACCCAGAATCATATTCTACATCGAGATATGAAGGCAGCAAATCTCTTGATCTCAAATAATGGCTCTCTACGGATCGCGGACTTCGGCCTGGCACGTTCGTACGACCCTAGCGCAGCAACCCACGACACGACTGGAACCTCGCGAAGTAAGGAACGGCGTTATACAAACTGCGTCGTGACACGATGGTACCGTCCCCCGGAGTTACTCCTTGGGGCGCGAAACTACGGCGGAGAAATTGACATCTGGGGGGTTGGGTATAATTAAAATCCATCCTTCTCTCGCGGTTTTTTAATACTTGTGCTAGATGTGTACTCGGGGAGATGTTCTTGCGACATCCTATTCTTCCCGGGAGTTCGGACCTGGATCAACTCGAGAAGATATGGCAAATGTGTGGTACTCCTAACCAACATACCTGGCCGAATTTCGATACTTTGCCAGGCTGTGAGGGAGTGAAGCACCACAATCAGCATCCGAAACGACTCAAATCTGTCTTTGAACAGTCAGTGATAGCTAGAAATGTGGTTCTTCCTTTTGGCTGACAGAGTCGTGAGATTTGGCGTGGAGACTTGTGACCTCATCGACAGGTTGCTTACATGCAACCCTGGGGAGCGAATTACTGCGACACAAGCCCTTGAACACGATTACTTCTGGACCGATCCACTTCCGGCTGATCCCAAAACGTGGTGTTCCTTTAATCGTCATTCTGCTGTCACTTTGCTCATATTCTCCCCTAAGATTGCCCATTTATGAAGCTTCTCATGAATTCGACAAGCGCGGGCGCCGCCAGCAGCCTCCGCAAGCTCCCATTGCTCCTCCACGTGTCACAGAACCCCCACGTCTCCCGCCGCCAATTATGAACAACGTTCCGCTTTATCTTAATCGTGGC
Organism: Russula aff. compacta; assembly: GCA_003313875.1. Classification (NCBI taxonomy): domain Eukaryota; kingdom Fungi; phylum Basidiomycota; class Agaricomycetes; order Russulales; family Russulaceae; genus Russula; species Russula aff. compacta. Next base: position 10,275 of record QLOT01024290.1, on the reverse strand, counting down.
CATTCACGGGATAGCTTTCGTGCTCCCCCATCCACTCGACCCGACATTCCGCCACCCTCGGGCCATCAGAACTCGTACCCTCAACCCCTCGATTATAGGGGTGGAATGCCGATGAACCTCCCACCTATTCACTACCCTGCACAAGGTCCTCCCCCGGCACCGTACCAGTTTCCGAACGCGCTCACCGCTCCGCTGCAACCTGATCAGAAGCCTCGGATTTCGCACCTACCCCCACGACCCCCTATGCCAATGGGAATAAATAGCTCTGGCGATGGTCGATTGCGAGCGGGAGGGAGGGACATTAATCAGCGCACTTGGGGAGAACGAGATCGTAACCATGGCGGATTGAACTATGGTTGATTGCGCCCTTGTAGGTTGTGGCTCCATGTATCATCCGTTTCGCGCTGTTCCGTTGCACTGCACATCTGAACACAGTGCAATTCTACTATACCCGAGCCAGCAAAAGCTCTTTTTCATTGTGTGCTACATTGTCATCTTCAATCAAGTTGGGAGTAGTTAGATAAAAAGAGTCGGAGTTACCGCTGGGCAACACTATCTCCGATTTGACAGCAGCCCGCTTACTCGTTCCCTATCGTCTCGTCATGCCTCCATTAGATAGAGCTCGCAAGGCCAGTGGCGCCCCTCCAGCGACATTACGAAAGCAACCCCATGGACCAGCACACCCCGATAGTAGATCTAACATACTTCCTATTGCCAGAAAGTCGGCACACTCTGATGTATTACAAAGAGTACAATCGCGTCTGTGGGGTGGTCGTTTCAGTCTAATCTTGCTGTAGGCGGCCACTCATACTTCGCCCGGTTCAACAGGAGCACGAAATACTCAAAGCGGTCTGATTTGATTTGATGTTTTTCAGTTTCCCCAAGCGACTGATGTTTGGTACAGCCCCGCGCCCTTTCATTACATCGCAGGGGTACGAAATCGCCGGTGTAGCAGGGTTTCACCGTGGAGCCAAGCCTCCTGTTACTGGATTGTCTCGGATAGAGCGCCGGATTAAGCCTGTTCCGCACAAAAATGTTGGTGAACCCCGCATCGCTTACGGTCTCAAGATGGCTAGGGACGCATGTTTAGACGGCACTGCAGCCAAAAGCCTAGCCAGACGGACTAAGGCAACAACACAAGTGACCTCAAGCAGGAAACGTGACCTTCTCTCGAACCAACATAGAAAGTGCTTCATTACTTCTGACTTCGTATTGAAGATGGTCTCATACGTAAAGACAGCCAGGTTGACAGTGCCATCTTTGCAAATATCGTTTTCAGGAGAACCTCATCGAATCAGTTGGCTGTTCAATCAAGTGAGCAATATTCTTGCAGACTGGCGAACCACTTTATGTATTTTTGATCAACGTTCAGAAGGTAGCGACGAGGAAAAATCGACGCTGAAATCTATTGATAATGGCACGCTGGGTTGTGCACCTGGTCCAGCTGTTGCTGGTGATAACGACACTGCGTGGAAGACCATGATGGCGGGATTTGGAGCGCTCTCATTATCGACAGCTACCGCCGCAAAGAAAAGACGCCTACCATTTCTTCGTCGTATTGTCAGAACCAGCTTTCTCCGACGCTGCAAAGTGATGGGCCTTGCTGCTGATTCTATTTCGCTCCAAACTCGATCACTGACTATTCTTTACAAAATGCCCATAGACGTCTCAGACAATGAGTCGGACAACGAATTAACGGAATATGCAGTCCACGAAGTGAAAGTAGCTGTAGATCAGTTAGTCTGCCCCCTGTGTGACACCTTAGGACGCCTTACTACAAAGGAGATACTGGAAGCACACCTGGAATGGGATCACCCTGAAGTGGAGGCGAGTTGGCTAAAAAGGAAAAACGGAGTCAGTCGTGACCTCTCATTGAATGTTGTTCTTTGCTTACGAATACAGAGTTGGGAGCTTGCGTTGGAACTTCCTCGAGATGAGGTGCTGATCGACGAGTGGGAAGAGGCTGAATCGCCACGGCAAGTACATCCATCAGTTACATCTAGTCATCTAGTACTGACCGTGCAAGGAAGTTCTTCGCCTCTTGACCCTTCCTTTCATCCATGGTCACCTGTTCTTACTTCGCCAATGTCCGGAAAAGGCCCGGGAGAGCCCCAAACCCCTGCTCGTGAGACCTCTACATCCATAGATGATCCAGTCCCAGCCTCCTTCAAATTTGAGCCAGAATTCTCGCCGACTCCTTTATCCCGCACTGCTTCTCTCGTCCCGGACACAGTTCATGTTCACCAGGCGCCGAGTCGTCGGGATCCGCTTGGACCCCTTGGAGTTTATCCCTTCCCGCCTTCAAGTGTGGACAACGGCAACGATAGCCCGAGCTTCTCTTGTCGTCGTCCCTGTGGCCCGCGTCTTTTTGATATCGTTGCGAGACATCCTATATCTGAATACGGCTTAACATCGTGGTCGCTTTTAGAGCGAGATGAGGAACTGTTCGAAATTGATGATATAAGAGACGAGGAAAAGGCAATGCAGGCCCTGTGGAATCGGTGGATCTTTTTTAATCGACGGTATTTTTATTCGCTTCTCTAAAACCTGCTGTCATGTCCTGACTGGCGATTGAAAAGCCGGTACCTCCTAGATCCCCGGAAAACAGTGGTAGAATTTGTGGAAAGCTCCCAGCATACCATAATGGAAACGGCAGGGTGGAAAGGTCTGCGCGCATGGTTATTGGTACGTTCTCCGATCCATTCTGATGCTACTAATATTCTTGCTTGATCACAGTTACTGGCCAAACACAAGTATCTAACGGGAGATGATGTTGTTACGGTGATGAGCCACTATGAGAAACTTTGCGGTACTGGACCATCACTGCATGTTTAATCATTACCGCATGGCTTGCTCGATGGTAACTACTCATGCAACGAAGAATTCTCAATGTATTGTACGACGAAGTGTACCCATTTCCGATGTTCTATGAAACATGCCCAACCACTTTAAATACCACTACGTCCTAGAGCCTTTCTTATGGAACCGTTACCTAGCTCCGGAAGAATATCTGCTCCAGGCAGTGAAGGTTTAGGCAGGAATTCGACGAGTATAAGCCAGGAAAGGTATTTAGCTACCAGCACGTCTGAAACTGTTCTATTCCCTTTGTCTTCGCAACCTCTGAGCAGAGTGTGCATGTTCAAATCGTCAAGGTCAGGAGACTTTGTGCTGGTGGGCAAATCATCCAACACGAAGTGAAGGAGAGGGAACAATGCGTTGTCCTGGACTTCCATGACATGCTGTTCCAACTTGCGTCTCCAGACAAGGTATTCGCATCGTTCTGCCTCGAAACCGTAACGAGAAAGAGAAGAAAAGATGGAGTTGTATGTGGGAAGAGGGCGCGCTCGTACATGGAGGACAGTCAACCCGGGGTCTGGGTGCGGAGATAACGCAGCCGTTGTGATACAAAAGGCCACGTGGTCAACCGGAACCATGTTGATAGTATTATTGATATCGGGGACACGTCCAAGTTGAATGCATCCCTTCGTGAGGCGCCAGATAAAATCGTCCGTGTTGGTGACTGGAGCACGGATAAATCAGTGCAATGCAACCGGCTGACTTGACAAGATACTGTACGCACCTGCAGTTTCTGCATCTCCGACGATGTAACCCGGACGAACAATATAACCACAAAGACCGCGTTTCCCCGCCTCAAACAATAGTTTTTCTGAGACCCACTTAGATTGACCATAACCGGTCTTGATACCTGTACGTGAGCCCTCCAGGGTGTCGCCCTCGGAAACACCGCCTTTTCCCTCCTGCATTAAGGATTCGGAGAGGCGAACGTAGTACTCCGTGTCAATAGCAGAAGTACTTGACACGAAGACAAATTGTTTTGGTCTTCCCAGGCACGCAAATTCGATCGCCTTCAAGGTCCCTAGCACGTTAGCAGAACGTAGTCTCTCATATGGATATACCCAGTGAACCTTTTACAAAAGGAGGTGAACCCAGCTAGAAGATATATGAAGATAAATTATACTTACTAAAGCTCCGTTGTGAAGTACCACGTCCGCTTCTCTAGTAATGCGATCCCATACGTGAGGGGTAAGACCGAAGGCTTCTTTGTCCAGGTCACCACGCAGCACTTCCAATCGCTCAGTACGAGCCCAACTCTCGTCCCACACACCACGATCGCTTGCACTTTGCATTAGACGCTCTGTTGCCTTCGCGTCTGTCGATGAACGGACGATACAAATGACTTTTTTGACCCTCTCATGTGAGAGGAGACCCTGCAGGATGAATGTACCAAGGAATCCAGTGGCGCCGGTGAGAAAGATGGTAATATGGCCCCCAGCAGCAGGGAAGGTAGGCTGAGGGTAGGAGGACCGTAGCTCCGAACGAAGAATATCAAAGTCCTGACTATAATTGGCCAGATGGTTTCTTGCGGGTGACCGTTCTGTGTCATTTAGGGTTAGAGGATTTACCAAGCTGGGAACACCAGTGAGGCCAAGATCTGCATCGCGCAGGGAATCTATTGCCATAGATAACCCCGCAATGGTGGGCTTGTCGAATATCAAACCAAGGGGAGCATTCACAACGAACGTTTTCCGAATCTCGAAAATAAGCCGCGTGGCAAGGATGGAATGACCACCAAGATCAAAGAAGTTCTCATCCAATGGAATCGGGGATGGTGCAGATGGGAAGATCCGAGTCCATATAGTTCGCATGATTTGTTCGGTTTGACTGGCAGCACAACCGTCTGCTAGAGGCCGCGTAGTGTAGGTAACTGCCTGTGCAGTGTCTGGGAAGGGAAGGGCTGGTTTGTCGATCTTGCCATTCGGATTCAGCGGCATTTTCTTCAAGGGGACAAACACTATATGATGTCCACTAAGCGTTCATATCAAAATTGATGTGGAAACATACATGTAGGTATGCTGTAACTGGGAAGTTTTTTCCTGAGATGTCCTCTAATGTCTTTGATGAGACGTCCATACTTGCGGATAGCATCAAAGACGTCACTCTCATCGGGTAGATCGCTGGTAAAACCATCGAGGTCAGGCCCTTCGAGCGGCACAAAGTAGCTAACCAGAACCTTCTCCTCGTCTTTGTCTCTTCGGAGCAGTGTGACGTTCTCCCTCACAAGGTGGTGCTGGCTGAGGTGTGTATCAATCTCTCCCAGTTCGATGCGGAATCCCCTGATTTTAACTTGATCATCAGCGCGTCCGGTACATTCCACAGAGCCGTCCGGCGTGTAACGACCAAGGTCTCCAGACCGATACATTCTGTCGCGAATTCCTTTCCAGTTTTCTACTTCTGGGCCAGGAGGGGCCCCGTTAGGTGGTTGAAGGAGTGTGTCGCGTCGCTGAATTGTCGTAGAGAACCAGTTTATAACGAATTTCTCTGCATTTGCAGCTGGATCTGAATATCCTTCTGCTAAGCCTCCTGAGCGTACATAAATTTCTCCAATCTCTCCAATCGCAGAAGGTATGTTTTTATCGTTCCTATTCACGATAAGCAGCTGAACATCGATCATGCCCTGACCCGCGGGCATGATATCTTTCTGTGTCGCCAGGAACGTAGAGTCTTCTGAAATGCTCGGTATGGCGAAGTAGGACACAGCTCGTTGGGTCTCCGTAGTTCCGTACATATTTATGATACGTACATTGGATGCCAACGATTGTAGGCGGGTGCAGTCACGTTTGGTCAGGACATCCCCGACGAAGAATGCGTTTAGAAGGGAGGGGATTTGGTGAGTGGCTTGAGCTGATAAAAGTTGCCCCATAGCCGGAGTCAAATGGGTCACTGTTACTTCGCTGTTTGCCATCCATTCTGCCAGCCGGCCAGGGGTGTTGATGTCATCAAATGTCGGAACATGAAGTTCAGCTCCAAAGAACAGAGGAGTAAACACTGATATGGTGAATGAGTATGCGGAACGTAAGGAGTAACTGGCTAATCTCACTGTCCCGCTGAATAGGATCGTGGGCGATGCCGCTGAGCATGGTAAATTTGGAGGTGTGTCCGATGCTGAACTTGTCGCCCATCCATGGGAAGAAGTGGGTCAAGCTATAATGTCGGCCTTTGACACCCTTCGGTATTCCGGTACTCCCGCTCGTAAAAGACAAAGTGGCAATGCTATCCGGGCCAAGAATAATGTTTGGATCAGAGTCTCCCATACTGTATTGCGGAAGGAGGACATCCGAATCGCCACTTCCGGGACCCCCGACGACGGTGCCATTTGCGTGTAGTTCCAATGCAGGTACCCCGACGCAAACATGAAGTTCGGAAGCGATGAAAGCTCGGACAGTCGGATTGATATTCCCCGCACCTTTAAGTATTATTAAACCACGGGGTTGGGCAACACGAAGGTAGATAGTCTGGCGCGAGGGAGGGTACGCAGGGTCTACAAAAGATCACTTGGTGGCTTGCGAGCTTGCTAGATGTCTGGAACGTACCAATGACAGAAAAGGCGGCTCCCGCCTTTAGCGTTCCCATGACTGCGACAACCAAGTCGACGCTGCGATGCGCATAGATCATGACTATATCTCCTGGCATAACACCGCCAGAAATGAGGTGATGGGAAAGAATATTAGATGCCCGATGTATTGCCCCATAAGAGAAGTATCTTCGCTCCTGCGGCGCTTCCAAATTGGCTGCGGGAATGCTCTGTACAACGCAAGTCCGTTGTGGAAAGCGGCGGGCATTTTCAGAGAATACATCTGTGATTGCGCCTTTCCAGTCGCACCAATTTAGATCGGCAGTTGGATCTGGTAGGTCTGCTCGTTGCGCGGATGTCAACAAAGAGATGGACCCGACCGGAGACAGCGGATGAGGAGCAGCTCTGCGGAGAAGCACAGAGAGCTGATCAAAGATATAAGAAATACGAGTTCGAGTAAATAGGAGCGAGTTGTATACTATGCGTAGGGATATGTGAGGCGCGATAGATTCATGGATGGAGGCGGGGGGGCGAGTGACAAAAAAAGTGATATCTGAAGTGAAACCGGTAGACTGAACGAAGTTTTCCTTTTGTGCATCCGTTTCATCGAAGAACCTTACGCGGAAAATGGATCTGGATGCTTCCGGGATGTCGTCTTTATCTTTCCTGAGAGCTCGCATTACAGTCTCGTAAGGAAGGCAATCCTGTTCGGCTTCAAGCTCGGCATGCTGAACATTCTTAACGACAGCCCAGAAAGGATCGCTAGGATCGACGGATAGTCGAAGAATGAGAGGTTCCTTCGCAGATGCAGATGAAGAGCCAATGACTAGGTCCGTATCTCCTGTGTAGCGGTGCAAAAGGACAACGAAGGCAGAAAGGAGTAAATGAAATGCTGAAGGCCGACCTGACATGGGTGGATCGTCCTCATCCTCAGCGAAGTTCTCGCTATACAGGGCGAGTTTTAACAAACTGAGCGACGTTTGCTCCGAGAGTTCGGCGACATGGACTGCCTCGACAATGCGATGTGCGCCAGATGGCCGGGGATAATCCGTGGGTAGGGATATGGAAGGAAGGTCACTCAAACGGGCAGCTATTCGCGCAGAGGAAATTGAAGCCATGGGACTGGAAGCTGGAGGTTTGATAGAGGATGGTAGGCAGATTCTCTAGTTGTCTCGTATTTGACGACCCGAGATGACCGAATGATCGATGATCGATGATCAACATCAACACATAACTTTCTGTATTCTCATGTGGCCCACATGACCCTCATAGAGCACTCACTTCAAGCAGCATTTTTGTGATCACTTTTCATAGACTCGTGTCCCGCGTGACATCGTTGACAGCGTGGATGTGCTCTTCTACACTATATTCTCCTCTCAACCGGGACACTGACGTCTCCTTTCCCACAGACTCTCTACACGCTTGTGGAGAACACCAAATTCACGCACGTTCTGAACAATGTAAGACACACTGTTCAAGCTTCAAGCTTCAAGGCTTGATTGCAATCTTGACAGCCCCCCTACTATTCATCTTGTCTAGAGCAAGTTGATAGTCCTCTAGCTTGAATATATCTGTTACCTGCAGACGTAGCGAGGTGTCAGCACACCGCACACCACAAGCAACCGCACGAGGTCGCATACCATGCCAGTGACTCGGATTTTCTTGCTCTCCAGGTAGGCCACTGCGCGGGGGAAGCAAAACGTCTGTGAGAATGAGCCAATAATCTAGAGAGGAGTTCAGTATTCGAGTCAGACGCCCGACCTTGAGAAGCGCACCCGAATCTCATCGCCGAAAATCTTAGAGGGTGCCCAGTGGACAAGCGCCTTATTCTCGTACACGCCATAAATCATCAACGTCCCCCCCCGTCGTACGTAGTTGATTGCCTCGTTAGCTAGCTTTTCAACACCCGTGGCCTCGACAACGATATCAAAACCATATGGGTTGTCCTCTTTGAGCTGGGCCCACTGGCGTTCTGGGTTTTGTCGGTCGAGTTCGATGTACTCATCCGCGGCATCCAGCTGCTTGGCAAGGTCCATTTTGATCCCTTTGTTCGCAGCAAGCGTGACTTTTCTTGCTCCGTTCAGCTTGAGCAGTTGGGCGAGGATGAGACCGGTAGGCCCCGCACCAATCAGGAGGACCTCGACGCCAACAGGTGCATTCAGCTTGTCGAGCCCGTGAATAGCACATGCAGCAGGTTCGAGGAGCGTCGCCTCTTCATCCGTAAGGTTATGTATCTTGTAAAGCTTATGTTGCTGGCTATTTCAGACTGAGAACCAGTCCGTATTAGCGAGGAAATTCAGCGCGTACTAGGCAATGTACTCCGCAAACCCCCCTTCCAAGGTGACTCCGTGCGAACGGAAGTTCTCACACAGGAGAGATTCACCCCTGCGACAATAGAAGCAATGGTCGCACTGATGATGGTCAGCCAAGTCACGAGATCACGCTTCCATCATACCGTTTTGCCAACGTCGGCCACGCATCGATCGCCAAGGGCGAAACCCCTTACGTTCTTCCCGAGCTCGACGATAGACCCAACGGCTTCGTGCCCGGGGATGAGCTGTTGGAAACGGAAAAATGGACATGTGAACAGCCTCAATAACCGGGACATCGGTGCTAGGAGGCCCACGTACGGGAAATGTCGCAATGAATTCACCATCGTGTATGTGCCCATCGGTGCCACAGACACCTACCATGCACGATTCGAGGGTCAGTAACGCCCAATGGGATCAGTGCATAAGGGTAATACGAACCGCAGCTGTGGACTAGAAAAAAGTGACACTAGTGAGCTTATTGAATAGGGGACCAAGTTCGAACGTTATAACTGACCTTTGAGGAGAACTTCATCATCCTTAATTTGGGGGATTGGAACGTCCTTGATAACAAAGTCCCGAGGCTGCGTGCAGTCCGATGAGCTTTCGAAAAGGAGATGTCCTGCGCGCAAACATACACCGTTATACCACAGAGCCTTCATTGTTCCCTGAACCATATTGAGTGGAGGGCAACTTGTTATGCAATGTGCGTGACTCTGCGCCTGTTCGGGAAGAGTGGAGTGGGGCAATAGGAAGGCATCTAATGAGAGATGAGATATCGGACTTATATATGGCAAAAAAGGGTGGTGATGTCATCGTCGCGGACATTTGTCGGCAGTGGGTAGTGGCAGGTGGACATTTACACATATTTAATGGGGCGTACCTTTGTCTTCAGTTCCCCACATTCCCCAACGCTCCTTTGTAGTTGGCACATTTGACAGTCGGTGTGATTGTAAAAGTTCCTATGTGTTATCACCTGTCAGAGCCGCGATCCTCAGTGCCTCAGGCCTCAAGCCTCAGGATGTCAGGTTTCATGATGCACACGGGTACCTTCGTATTCGGATAGACGTTTCCTCGGGGATCTGAGACTGACGTGTCATGATCACTTATCCACCATCCGCTGGATATGAAATTACCAACCTGGCTTGCGCCGGCCGACCTATAAGATCACCTCTTCCCAATACACCAAATATGCCAAGGGTCAACGGATCAATACTAACTAACACGATGACCACGCGGTAACGAGACGACTCGTGACCAGCGACTTGAGTTGGTGTAGGGAATGCAAGACGTCCGAATCATTGAGGCGGAGGCGAGGCAATTCATTTCAATGGAGTCCACGGCTCCTCGGCCATTGACACGAAGGAGTCCATCCAGGCTGCCCTGAAAAATAGCCAAATATGGATCATCCGTGAAAATTTTGCATAGAATACTTACAGCCAAGCCACATGCAAATCGATATAGTTACAGTAGTAGTCGCAGTTTCGGCCAGTGCAGTTTACCGCCTTTGCTTATCCTACAAATAGAACTTAATCATTATTAGAAATATCAAGCGCGGAACGGTCTATCACCACATGGCTGGAGGACGTCGAT
>QLOT01024237.1:0-10767 GCA_003313875.1 Russula aff. compacta | reverse complement strand
AGCAAGTCAGTGGCAAGTGGCAGATTCTTTTATTCACTGACCCATTGCGGATGTATCCTCAGATAGATCAGATGCAACAATTTTACACGGCACGCTGAGGTTAGTGATCTTATCAGCTTATCTGGTTGACATGATCTAATCTAAAATCATGGGAAACGCTCTCTCGAATTGATTGAACCACACAAACTCGTCTGCAATCAATCAATTTTCTTCTGCAGACAATGACAGACCTCAGTCCGACAACTTTCAAGCCCGTCTTGCTAAAGCTCATCAAGTCGCCACAAGAGTTTGGGACAACGGACATACAACTCGCCCTCGACCATGTCGTCACCCCAGGAGCCGCTCTCCCCGAGCAGATCGGCGCGTTCCTAACGGGACTCGCTGTCGCCCGCGTTGAGCTACGAGAGGAGATCGTTATCGGAGCAGCCGCGTTCCTCTATTCACGCTCCGTTCCTGCAGTTGTATCCGACGCAGACAAGGATTTTGTTGTCGATATCGTCGGCACAGGCGGAGATGGGCACGACACTTTCAACGTCAGCACCGCCGCCGCCATCGTTGCGGCAGGGGCAGGTGCTCGTGTGGTCAAGGTGAAGATATGATCGTCTCCGTGCTCTGCCCTTATTCTAATCTTGTCGTGGGTAGCATGGGAGCCGGGCGGCGACCTCGACCTCCGGATCAGCAGACCTCTTGCAGGCCCTTGGATGCGTCTTTGTACCACCCCGGGCCACCTCTTCCTCTTCCATCCCTAACATCCCTTTCTTCTTTATTTTCGCACCACACTACCACCCAGCACTCGCCGCCCTCGCTCCAGCGAGGCGCGCGCTGCCCTTCCGCACCCTCTTGAACGTCCTCGGCCCACTGATCAACCCGTCGCGGCCTCGTGGGATGGTCCTCGGCGTCGCAGAGCCCGCCCTCGCACCGTCCTTCGTTGCAGCGCTCAAGGCTGCGGGCGCGAAGCGTGCCTATGTCGTATGCGGGGCCGAGAACTTGGACGAGATTTCCTGCGCGGGTGACACGCACGTGTGGGAGCTGCTCGACGATGGCGGCGTATGCGAGCGAACGCTGTCTCCTGCTGACTTTGGACTGCCCGCGCACCCACTCAGCGATGTCAAAAGCGCGATGCCGGCGGAGAATGCGGCCGCATTCAAGGCGCTGCTCACGTCGGGAGATAATATCCCCGCGCATCTCACACCTGTCCTGGACTTTGTGCTCATCAACGCAGCTGCGTTGCTTGTCGTGGCAGGCCGTGCGGACAACTTCAAGCATGGCGTGGGACTAGCACGAGAGGCTATCACGTCGGGAAAGGCCTGGGATGCACTGGAGACGTTCCGAGAATTTGGCGTAAAAGAAGAGTCTGCGGAGGCGACGTGAGGCTGTGGTCTCGCTTGAGAAGTAAATGTAGATTGGAGACATGGAGACGTTCGTAAGGCTCGGGTTAGCATTATTGTAGCTGCGAAATCTATGGGAGAAACCCTCTTTCGACTGGTCAAATAAGAAACTGTGCCTGGAGTTTCAGGGTTCATTTTCCCCACTTCCTGGTCCATTTTGAACTTGTTAAAGTCCACCAAGTACTTTACCTCTCACAGCCTTAATTCTAGGATCCCCGCGCACCTTCAAACTGATCTACTCGGCTTTGGGGTATAGCTCAAGGAGATCGAGGCTAGCATGCTCGTCTGTGATAATGAGGGGAACATTAATATGTGCATTAAATACTTTGACTCTCTTTACAGACAACAGGATTCATTATCCCTGCAGTGTAAATTTGTGCGGAGCCTGCACCCGCACAAACCGCGATTGATCTAGGGTACTCAAGATGATAGACTCTGGAAGAAGAGTCACTGTGAGTTAGTTCGAAGAAGCCTTCCATAATGAGAGGCAGGTGTCTACATCAAGGGGTTGAAACTTGTCTTCGGAAGTATTTCCGGGAAGTAGGAGCCAGACTATCATTAGTGTGTCCGAGGGCTTCTCAAATCTACAAAAGGCGTCCTGAAACTAACCGGCGGCTCCTTGTGTTGCTAACTTTGATGATCACGCGAGTTGGGCCGTTGAACAGGTCCTGGACAGTTACAGAGTCCTGATATATTTCGACTAGGGGTAACCCAGGTATACAGCGGGATTAGACTTGGTCGATAACAAGTGATCGACTAAAAAACTTGAAAGAGAAAGGGGTGGGCTACCCGTATGGCCGTATTTATTTATGGGCGAAGGTGTCACGGGTTCAGAGGCGGAGGTCAACATTCTGGACAACAGAGCTTCCGGCGTCACCTGCAGGGCTTCGAATTGGGCCCCCTGCAGTTTGTGTTAACCCAAATTGTCGACTTGGCCTGACGAAACGATGGGATGAGCTGAGAAGGGTTGTATGACTCGAGACGTTAGCCCAATCTTGGCTCTCTATGCCCTCATGAGTTCTGGGTGATATCCAGGTCAAACGTGACCTCCTCTTCTGTCTTGCTCTTCTCCACGCACGAGAAAGCAAAAACGCAGGTGGGTATATCCAGGAGATCGCATATGCAAATATAGATGGCTGCGTTTTTGAACTTGGCCGGCATCGCTAAGTGGCCACTGTCCAAGCAAAAGATGCCACAGACAATAGACCCTCCACCAGTGTAACAAGAAGGCACGAGCGGCGAGGCATTGGACATGACATTGGACATGCTAGGACTTTTCGTGCTCAGAACTAATACGGTACTAGAATCAGATCAGTATGTCAGATCAGTATGTCGAATTGTTAGATCAGAATGTTGAATCTAGTTCCATCAACTTGTTCTTCTGACATTTCGTCGATGCCCTAGCCAAAACAAGGTTGAACTCCAAGTCCTCCGCTGACTGGCATAGTGCACAGCTAACACCACCAACCAACTTATCAATGGGCGACAGGTCAGTGTCACAACGAACAATCATATGACGGTTAGTCCCGAATTCTTCTCACGATGTGCGCTTGTTGCTCTTGTTACCCGCGGCGTTCAATAAGATCTCTTCAGTCTGAGTCTGTTCAACCATTCAACCGATTCACCTCTTCTGTATCTTGTATCTTGTTCAGGGCCGTCACCATTCCCTTCCTTTTTTGCTTCTGGCTTCAGCTGTGGGCTTCGGATCTTAAATGACTACTTTTGCTTGCGCGCATGAGGAAGGTTGTTATTCTGACTGCCTGTTTTCAAGTACAATGGAGTCGTGCTAGCAGCGAGGGATGACTCAAACACGTGTTGTTGTTGGATAGTGAACCTGTCTTGGGCATGGTCGGAAGTCTCGCAGGTCACGACTGCTGAGTACTGAGTCCTGCTAGCCGATGGGACAGCCATACTCCCAGTTTGGACAGAAACTTTGATCTGCGCAGTCCGCAGCTGCTTTCCGGTCGCCGCACGGGACCCTCCCAATGGAAAAATACTTCTACATCTTTTATTTTTGCACCCTGTTTCTGTCCTTATTGTATACATCTACTGCGCAGTTCTTGTGTCTATTGGAACGCAGTGCATCGCGATATTCCTGTGGAGGCAGGTAGTATTACGCGACTGAGATCGTAAGCTTGCTACTGAATCCTTGGTGTTAACCCGTTGACCATCGTGCAAGGGGAAGGGGCAGTGGTTGGTGAGACATTCACCCTCATACCACTTCCGACAAACGTAATTAAGCTCCTCGGGGCCAGCGTTGCCTGGCAATGTCATTGGGGTCACGCTGTTGTAATGCCATGCCTGCAGAGAGGTGAGGCGTCTTTCCCCCTACCAAAAGGCTCTATTCGTGGCGCTGTTTATCGGTTGTTATATTATGCGCATTCCTGGCGCTTTTTATGGAGATAATCCTGCGCCACATCGTCTCGCGTACGACTTCTTGCGTAGCTATGTGGTAAGCAGGCTGAACTCATAGATTATATCGAAGCTCTCTTCTCCTGGCCCAGGATATATAAAGGTAGCATCCTGAGCGAGCCACATCATCCGAGAAATCATTCTTCCACCATGTTTTTCATCTTCACTACCACCCTTGTCTCTGCTCTCGCTTTGTGCTCCTCGCTGACTGGCCTCGTGCTGGCTACTGGCCCAAAAACGCAATGCGTCGGTGAGTCTTGGAATCCATCAATGGTTGACTTCCCAGGGAGCTGACCATGCCCTCGATCCATGCAGAGAAATATCTCACACCGTAGGTTCCATCAGCGTGTCGATCTACCCTGGCTAATGCCCTGCTCCTTGTACCCAGGGCTGGCGCCACGTGCAACTCGATTGCACAAGGGGTCGGAATAAGCCAGTCTCAGATACCGTCAATGAACCCTGGGATAAACTGTGCGTTTTTTTTCAGGGGCACGACTACGCACTTCGTGGAGAAATAAGTTGACGAGCGATTTTGCGAACAGGCGACGCCACCCTCCCAACCAACAGTAGTTTATGCTTGAGACAGTACACTCCCTCCTGCACGCTCAACGCGACGGCCACGGAAAAGACGTGTGATGGGTTGGCTTCCAAGTGGAACATCGCCGTGAACGACTTTGTCGAGTATAACGATAATGTGGATCAAGGTTGCGACAACCTAGTCGTGGGACAACCTGTGCGTGTGCATGAACGCGATATACGCGCTGGACACTGTTGGACTAACCAATGTTTCGTTTTTTATATCAGTACTGCGTCTCGATCCAGGGGTGTTTTCCAACTAACACCAACGATATCTGTCATCAATAAATGAATGCAAGTTTAAGGCCACACGGAATTCGTCCCGTTCAGAGCAATATCTAACCCGCGGGTCAACCATTCCGCTACATAGCATCTCGGCAAGACATTGTTCATACTCAGGTTATATTTTGTAGTTGCATACTCTTCATCGACTTTCCGGTGCTGTCCGGTAACGCCACCGCCCGCCTTATTTTTGGAGATATTGGCCCTTGTGCCGTGCCACCGCACTGACGATGGACCGGACGTCTGAAGCCTACCTTCTTAGAGACAAGAAAAACTGGACTTGATTGAGCCCGTGTTGTCAATACGACCTTCCCGTTGCTTCTGACCGTGTCAGGTCGAAACGAGATTATCAAGTTTGACGTCACGATACTCCGCAGCCCCGATAGTCTCTATCAAGGAAGCTATGCCGACAGATAAGCAGGGTTCGCGTATCCACATATTCACAGCTCGCGGCGTACGCCAGAATCGAGAGGATCCGAGATTCTTCTTCTTCTTTCAACCAGATCGACCCGCTCGCTTTCAGAACTATTTTTTTCGGTCTGCCTGAAAGGCCGCCTCTCAAGGCAGCGCGAGGGCTTTGATTAACCAGTCGCTGGTAGTGATCCTGCGGTCCCCATTCCAGTGGCCTGAAAAGCGTGTCTATAGCACAGCTTCCGCGGCACTAGCTAAAACCCGAAAATGAGACAGACAGCGGGCTTTTTTGCGATGAGGGTCCAGTGATGATAAAGATGATTTACAGAACGGAAGGAGTCGGAAACAAATTTATGGTGTTACTTACCAATGACCATACTATTTATAATCCTGACACGATCGAGAAATATCGGGCACCGTATATTCCAATTCTGGCGTCCGGCGCCTTCCCGCACAAGGGCCACCCATGTCAAGTGGTGCGGTGAAATGGTACAATACAATACATAAAAAGGTCAGCAAGAAAAACGAAGCCTTGCTGTTGCCGGATACACAATATCAGTTGGCCCTATGGAGGTACGCGTCGCACGCGCAGTGGCATCTGGTTACCCATCTCCGGCGCCGAGACAACGACTGGACGTGTCACAACACTGCGATTGTCCTGAAGGTCAGCAATCCGACTTGGCAAACGAGAGGGAGGAGACACACTTGGCACGCTTTTCTATGACGACATTGTCGTCGATCGAAAACTCAAGGTCGCGTAGTAGACATGCAAGGAACACCTTGATCTCCGCGAGCGCGAAACGATACCCGATGCAGGAACGGTTACCTGCAGCGCCACCATTCCCATTTAGGAAGGTGAGGGTGTGAGCATACAAGCCAGGGATGGCGGACACAGCTGGCGGTAGCGCAGCCCATCGCTCTGGCCGGAAAACCCGAGCGTCGGTGCCCCAAAGGTCCGCTGCACGATTGACGGTCTGTATCGGGATGGTGACGAGGTCACCATGGCGGAGATGGATACTGCTGACTAAACTCCATCGCTCGTTCTCCTCTTTTTCACTTGTGAAGGGATGGGAGCAGCGTCGGAGCCAGCGGGAGACACGGCGCCACATCGGCACTCGAACCCATACAGGGTGCTGCAGGGGGACGATACACTCGGATGCGGTGCCCGCGTAGACGCGCATTGTGCCGCTAACAGGAGCGTGTAGGCGAAGGGCCTCACGCACAGTGTGTTCGAGAAGGGGTAAGTCGAGCACAGTGTGGAAGTCCTTCACATCATGTGTACGGAGCGCAGCACGTAATCGTGTTTGAGCAGCGGGGGCACACGCGAGGGCATAAAGTGTCCAGGTGAGCGCAGTTGCAGTAGTTTCATGTCCTGCAGTGAGAAAAGTGGAGATCTGGGAAAGCATCTCAGAGTGTGTGAGGGCTTGAGACGGTGAGGTGGCGACATTGGCACGGACTAGAAGAGGCAAATTTTCGGTAAGAGAGGACACTGGGAATGTACGCCAGAGAGGGATCATGCACCAAGAACAGAGAGAATGTCACGAGAATTTGGGGTGTCGCATTTATATACCGCTTGTGAGTGTGTGGCTTTGCGTTCATTTATGAGCTGCGTTCCAATGCGCTGCATTGTGGCTTGGGCCTCTTGCATGGTGCGGGAGACTGTACGCTGGAGCCCATCCATGAATATTTCGAAGACGTTTGCATTTTATAAAAAAGGGAACGTACAAATCTCCGTAGGAAGGGGAACCAGACAACAAGAATGCTCAAAATGCTAAGCTGGCGCTCGGTGGAGAATATGGTGGCGAAAGCGCGCGCAAGCTCATTCTCAGACTTGTTAGTGCCGTGAGGGTCAGCTCCCGGCGATGGGAGGGAGTGGAAGGAGTAGCCGAATCCTGAGACTAGAATGAGAACACGAGTAAGCAGAAATTACTTGAGATCGTACCAGCTTCCCCGATGACATCAAGAGTCGCGCGACAGAGCCAAGCAAGAACATCAACAGTAACTACGGATGGCTCGGTAGTTGGTGGGTTTTGACGTGTAGACGACGAGTTGTTTCGCGAAGTTTCCCTTGGTGGGTGAAGGGCCGAAGACGAGTCCAAGCATGGCGAGACGGCCTTGTAATGAGCGACATTTTCGGGAGATGGCACGTCTACAAGTTGTACGAATATGTCACGCAGCTAATGGAGAAAGTGTGAGAACCAAAGTAGGCATCAGAGGGCAATTCGAGGAATGCACACGCGCTCAGCCTTTTCGCGAAAAATAGGAATGATAGATTTGATATGAGAGGGAGTAAAAGCTTGATTCTGTGGTGATAGACATGATATCAGCGGAAACAAGATGGCATCACAAAACAAAGATGGACGATACCATGATCCGGCGCTGGAGAGGTCATCCATGAGATTGGAGATGCAACATTAGCCATAAAGGAAGAAGACGAACCTGTCGCCTGTGTACATCACCCTGAGCGGTGAGGAGACCATCAGGGCCAGCGCCCATTTCTGCGAGGGCATCGATGATGAAGTCAGGTTTTGGAAAGTCGTATGCATGCCCGAGGATGTAGGAGAGAGCAAGAGGGTCGGTGGTGAACAAGCGAGGGCCGTTGATGAAGCCACGGTAGGTGAAGGTGTGGCCGTACTGCTCAGTCCAGGTGTGGAAGATGTCGTTCTTCTCCTGGTCGGCTAGTTGAGCCAAATTTCCGAGGAAGAAAGAGGGGGAAGGAGGGGATGGGAGAAGGCGAAGGGGAGAGTAGAAACGAGCGACGATGATGAAGAACAGCGGCCTCAGAAGGTAGAGGATGAAGGCGGAGGTGAGGACGAGAAAGGAGGGAAGAAGAGGGAAGGACAAAGGAAGGAAGGACATGCTATGTGTGTCTGCTACGGTGCACCAGGACCAGCTGGACAAGATATATGCGCAGGCGTCAATTACAATTCATTTTGAAAACCCCCCACGTCGGTCATCTCGGTCTTCACTCGGCACCGGTCCCCCGGGCCGTGCCACGTCTTATCGAGTTGATGTCAGAACTGGCAGGACACGACACGACACGACATGGCTTCTTCACACTCATACTCACAATCCCTTAACGACTTGAAACGCTCTCTCGAGGCCCACCATCTCTACAGGCCGCCCTCAGCAGACACCCCTGCCTCTCATGACGATGCTACTCTCCTGTGCATCTAACTTCTTCCACCTGTCCTCGTTTTTTGACCAAACCCGCTAAATGCAGTCGCTTCCTTCGTGCTCGTAAATTCGACCCTGCAAAGGCACACAAGCAGTTTGCCTCCACAGAAACCTGGAGGCGCAAGAATGACGTGCTGAACGTCTATGCAACGTTTGACCCAGACGAGCTCGAATCGGCAAAGCGTTTCTATCCCCGTTGGACGGGGCACCGCGACAAGGTGAGGCCTTTCAAGTTGTCGATGCAGCAATACCTTATCCATGTATACCGTACCTTTCTCACTCTCGAGCGATGTAAATACAGAATGGAATACCATTGTACGTCTTCCGTCTCGCATCCTTGACAGGACCACTCCAAAAGGAGCTCAGCGCCGTCTCAGAGGAGCGCCGCCTTCAACGCATGTGCGTCTACTGTCCTCCCGATCTCTCCAACACAACGCCGACCGATCTTTCCCCACTCCCCCAATAGTATCGCTCTCTGGGAGTTTATGTCCCGCTTCATCCTTCCTTTCTGTTCCACCCTGCCCCGGCCTGCCCCGACCTCGTCATCCCCGCCTTCACCACCGTCCGGGCCACCATCGCCCATCACAGCAACGACTTCGATTATTGACCTTGGCGGCGTCTCCCTTGGCTTGATGTGGTCTCTCCGCCACCACCTCCAGCAAGCTTCTGAACTCGCTACCGCACACTATCCAGAAACCTTACACACAATCGCCATTGTCAATGCCCCCCCATTCTTTCCAACCGTCTGGAGCTGGATCAAGGTACGCCATCCTGTTCTCTCCATCGAGGCCAGGGAGACACACCCCTGTCATTGGCTTGCCCTAGGCCTGGTTCGATGAGGGCACTCGGAACAAAATCCACATCCTAGGTGCCGATCCTGGCCAAGCCCTCCTAGGGTTCATCGACGCCGACTCGCTCCCGCAGGTATATGGGGGCACACTCCCATTTACCTTTGAGGACGAGCCTATCCTCGACCACCCTGCGCGCAAACTGCTCAGCTCTGACAAGCTTCCACGAGGCCCAATCATCTTCGTGGATGGGAAGGTTGCCCGACCCGAGGGCTTCACCGAGCCACCACGTTTGCAGAACGGGGATTCTTAAGATAGAGTTGATCTGAGTTACACGTAGCATGATGACTACGCTGCACATTCTCATACTGTATGAGAAGGCTAGGCTGCAACCATAGCCATCAAAGACGATCAATTGCCAATGGCATCTTCTACCGTTAATAGTTAGCCAGCCGAATAAAGTAAGACTTTGCTTGATGTGTGTGCATCATAAGACACTCCTGCTGGGCTGCTTTCGGTTTGGTTATGTCTGCTTCATGCTACGAGGCTGAATTTGGTACTTTATCGGTGTCTCTGATCCCCTCCAAGATTCTTTTGTTATAATCCGATGATGACCGATGACCGGATGACCTCCAGCACAGAGCATGCCTGAATATCAAATATAGCATAAGCGACCTCAAGACAATTATACCAGACTAGCAGTGACCCGTGCTTCGCCACGGAGGTGCAGCAGCACACAGGAAAACAGTCGCAAATAGATCACCAATTGAACATGAGTGATTGTGAGATCCTTTTTCGTCTGCTGTGAATGGAATGAAACCGTGCAGGCATGAGTGAGTAATAGGGCTGGTTCAAACTGCTACAGAAAGATGCTGCATCCATTGTGTCCACTTGCGCACTCCACTATGTACTGTACCATGAGATGCTTGGGGTCAGAACATGATCGGAAGACGTTGCACATGCTGTCTCACAACATTTGCACCATTGGCAACAGATTCGTGCCCGTGTACGCCCTGTCCGTGCCCGCACCCGTGCCCGCTCCCTGTGGCCACGCCCGCACCCGCTTCCTGTGGCCACGCGCGCGCCCGCTTCCTGTTTCAGCGCCCATACCGACACCCTGCACCCTGTTCACGCATCCGCCCGCCTGACTGCCCGCGTGCGCGTTGGTGTGCCAATGAGAACGCCACCTTGTCCTTACGTAGAAGCAGCAACCGGGAAAAGCAAAGGAAAGAGAAAGAGGGGCGGGAGCGGTTCACGTTAACTAATCAGAACTCCCTGTTCCCTGTGCAGCCCCGACCGGGAAACTCTGGTTCTGCTATCGGCAAGCAACGGCGAACGCTGTGAAGAAAGCGAGAGCCGTTTATTTTTCTGTGCTGCAAGCCGAGCCGAACGCTCGCGTTGTCTCAGCCTCGGCAGGTTGTCCCGTGTGAGTCAGTCGCTCGTGCGCTCTTCCAGCCGTGTGAGCAAGAGAGCGTTCATCCATCCGGGAAAAGAGAGAAAGAGGGGAATGCTGTGCTTGTTCTTGCCGTCTCTGTGGAGAGCATAAAAACTGAGTGAGAGGGGCAGGTTGCCCTTGCACCAATGAGAACGCAAGTTTTGTCTGTAGCCGAGTATTGTCTGTACCCAAACTCAGCATCCCAGCTCCACATTTGTCCTGTTTGTCCAGCTTGTGCAGCCGATCGTTTGTCCAGCCAATCGTTTGTCCTGTTTGTGTAGCCAATCGCCAGCGAGAT
>QLOT01024214.1:0-11017 GCA_003313875.1 Russula aff. compacta | reverse complement strand
CCCCCCCCCTTCTCATGACGAGTTTTGCGGAAATAGCACATTCTGTTTTCAACTCACCGACTACCGCGCGCCCCAGACGACTTTTGAGATCCCTCCCGGATATCGTTCGACGCATTCTTCCTCATGTTCGCTACTCGTCTCTGGAGACACCAGTAGCTGGCTCGCACCCTTCTAGTGTATCAGCACACAAAATGCCGCCTTCACCAATTCAAGATGAGGTCCTTTTCAAAAATTCCGCTACACATGGGAAAGTATGTTCTCTTCATACGGGAATATGGCCGCAACTGCATACCTTGTGTTCACGTCCCGACGATTTGGTTTTCCGCATCCTTTACAAACCTCATGGGAAGTTTGCATGGATGAATGGACAAACAATTAAGGATGTTAAAGTCTTGAAGTGGCTAGGAGGTGAGTGTCACGTCGATGCAATGCGAGTGCAGCTCGCCCAACGTACATACGTCCTCAGAGGGTGTAATGTCTTCTGCGTACATCAAATCTGGCAATGTCGGAACCCCACACCGAGACGGAGGGGGGTCTGTCACCGTTCATTATGTTTGCAAAACGTAAGCAATGTCATCTTCATAGGATCCTTTCTGTGACAAGCACCGTCCAGCTGGGACATATCAAAAATGGGCCAGTGGAATGGCTTTTACTCTGAGGTCAGGATTCAAGCTCTTCAAGCGTCGTGCGCCTCTTACCAATTCCAAACCTTATTCCGTAGCTAGCACTATACAAATCCTCACGATATCTTCTTCCACTGCAAGGCGATGTCGTCCCTCATGTTATGGGCGTATATACGCACCCTGGGAGGATTGACATTGCCATGGACTTGCCTCATCCTGTATTCTGGATGGAAGCCTCTGCCTCTATGCCCATTGTCTTGAAGGATCGCGTCGTCGAGGCTTTCCAAAAACTGCATGAGAGGGGCGTACTTCATGGAGATGTCGCTCTCAGACACATTCTTATCGGTGCAGACGCACGGATCACTCTCATTGATTTCCAAGCGAGCCGAGCGGATGAACCGAACGAGGATTTAGGCCTGGCCGCGACATCTCCTGGTGAGAAGGATCTCGAAATGCGCCGCGTCAAGTTTTTGCTTAATATCGGTAGCGCCCGAAAGAAGGAATTTAGGAAAAGCAAGGCGGCGCTTAAACGTTCCGCGCGGAACAAAGCAAGGGAACAGCGGCGCCGGGACTTACTGCAGCACGGCATCACGACTAGCCTGCCTTTGGACGAGCCAGAGCCTCTGGAGGACATCAGGGAGCCCCCCGTTCCTCTTGACGAGCTAGAGAAATACTGGATGGAAGATGCCAATGACGACCCCCGACGCTTCGTCGTTCCTGGCTCAAGTGACTCTGATGTGACCACAGCTTTTGCCTCACTCCTGCAATGCATACAGGACATGGAAAGGGCGGATTGTGGTTGGAGCGACATTTGTAACGGTCCATCCTCCCCCAGATCGCCCCTCGCCTCTCCTTCCCTGTCACCTCATCTCGACGAAATTGGCTGTCCCGGATTACCACCATCTATCAAGGTTCGCGACTTTGCATATGAGTCCACGTGCTGGCCTTCTATTTCCCGTCTGCAAGCGGAGCATCACATTCATGGACCTTCATTGTCTCCATCTGTAGAGAAGAAGGGCAGTAATTCTGGTGATTTGAGTATCACTTTGTCACACTTGCCCAACCATCTGAAGAGACACCACGAAGACGGCGAAGGGAAAGCCACCTATGTCGAAAGATTGCCCACAGGAAAAAGAGCTAGACTAGACTTTTCCCCTTGGCAGGAGTACAGCACCACAGTCACTGCCGACGCGAAGATTGCATCTGATTGTAGGCTTGTGAGGGTTCACTCCGAAGGTCTGGAAACAATATCTCCTCTTGTTTCATGCCAAGGCAGTGGCCCTGTAAACGAGCCCGAAGCGGAGCGACGGGGCCCCCGTCCTAAGCGACCGAGGGAAGCAGTAGAAGTGAGTGACATCGATCGAGATGTGAACGCAAAGAAACGCCGCGGTATGTCTCGGTCCACCGTATCACGCATCATAACAGACCGAACGTTCAGTCTCAGCTAAAACAAGGCACGCTACACCTCCGGGTCGGGTCGCCGTCTCGGGATTCCAAGATGATGTCAGCGGACGCTGTAGTACAATGTAGCACATCTCTGTAGGGTGGGCACGAGTGAGCGAATCACAAGTCGACCCTTTCCCCGTTGCGGAGGATGAACTCCCTGACGGGATGCGTGGCGGGGCAGGGGTAAGCGATAACCGTTAAACCCGCGGGTCACATAACACCGATGCTGTACTGGCATGTGCTTTTCCTACCCTAGCGCATGCGGTCACCTCGCCTCAATGACATTGCCTGCGCCATAACAAATTGATCATTCCAATTACGGCAGATCGGGCCACAGCATCTTTTTTTTTTCGGATCGTGTGCATTTACATATATGGGATATATGCGTCCCCACGACGTCCAGTCACACTTGAATTAAATACCATCGCCATACAAATGCTTTGGACAAACTTCGCATCTCGTTGTCCCCTTTATCCCCACCACCAACGATGGCCTCCAAGGACATCGCCTATGATGAGAAAGTCATAAGTTCAAAGCTCGCCAATGATACCAGCTCGTCCAGCGTTGAAGCGGCAGGTGTCACCCCAGAGAGGACTCTCCACCGTCAGCTTAAGAACAGGCATATTGCTATGATCAGGTGCGTCTCATCCTGCATTTTTTCCCTTATTTCTTATAGGCTTTTATCTATAGTATCGGCGGTGTCATTGGGACCGGCCTTTTTTTGGGCACTGCGAATGCTCTAGTGGCTGGTGGGCCCCTCGGCCTTCTGCTCGGTTACGCTGTCGTTGGGACTATATGCTATTGTGTCATGGTACTGTCCAACCATATTCCCCCCTGCAAACGGCTCATCGCAGTGGCATGTAGATATCCCTCGGAGAAATGATTGCATATCTGCCTATACCCGGTGGTCACATAAAGCTGGCCGAGCGTTTCGTTGATGGGGCCTTTTCTTTTACCATGGGCTGGAATTATTGGTATAACTGGACCTTCATTCTCCCCGCGGAATTAAGTGCCGCCTCTGTTCTGGTAGACTTTTGGGATAAGGACACCAAACTCAACTCGTTATGGATAGTCATCTGCATTATTGTTGTCATTTTCATCAACTTCTTGGGTGCAGGTACAATGCTACGTCCTTCTCTCTCTGCTCGGCCTTACTGTTTTCGGCGATCTAGGTGCATATGGAGAGGCCGAATTCTTCTTTGCTTCCATCAAAGTTCTTACGATCGTTGGTCAGTGTGTCTTTACTCATACCATAACGTTAGTCCTCACCGACGTTCAGGCCTTATCATCCTTGGTATCATACTCGATCTGGGAGGTGGCCCTGACCATGATCGCATCGGTTTCCGCTTCTGGAAGAACCCTGGCCCTTTCGCCCAGTACCATGACATTCCTGGGGCTAAGGGCCGCTTCTTGGGTTGGTGGGCCGTGATGACCCAGGCATCATTTTCTTTCATTGGGACTGAGATTGTTGCTGTACGTACTTTTACTTCATCACAGTAACGTTGTTTGCCAAAGCTTCTCATACAGATCGCCGCTGGAGAGGCGAAGAACCCGAGACGTAACCTTCCGAAGGCCATCCGTCGCGTATATATCCGTATCTTGCTATTCTATATCGGGGGTGTAACAGTCATTGGCCTTCTCGTTCCTTCAAATGACCCCAATTTGGGTCTCAATAAAGGAACTGCAGCAGCATCGCCCTTTGTCATTGCCATTAAACGTTCAGGGATCAAGGCTCTTCCCCATGTAGGGACCCGTAATCACCCATTGTTCGTTTGGCCTGACATCGACCAAACCAGATCATCAACGCTTGTCTGCTAACGTCCGCATGGTCAGCCGCATCTAGTGACATGTACACGAGCTCCCGCGCCATCTGTTCGTATAGAGATCCCTACCAAGTCCTTTTCCTGACAAGGTCCCCTAGATGGTCTCGCAGTCGCGCACAACGCACCTGCTATCTTTAAGCGCACAAATCGTAACGGTTTACCTTGGGTCGCGCTGCTTTTTTCTGCCGCATTTTCGTTGCTGGCATTCATGGGTGTTCAATCGGGCTCAGGCAAAGTTTTCGGCTGGTTCGCCAACATGACCGCCGTCGCCGGTCTGATGACTTGGTTCGGCATTGCCGTCACGTACATCCGTTTCTACGCTGGTACCAAAGCGCAAGGTTTGGATCGCAGTACGCTCCCATATGCATCCAGGTTGCAGCCGTTCGCTGCGTGGTACGCTGCCATCTCTTGTCTGTTCATCTGCTTCGTATGTTTTTTCCAAGTCTATGTATAAACGACTCTGACCACTGTGTCTGGCATTGTGCAGTTCAGCGGCTGGGCTGTGTTCCTGAAGAATAACTGGGACACTGCAACCTTCGTGACCAACTACCTTCCACTCATCCTCTTTCCCATTCTCTATATTGGGGCCAAATGGTGGAAGCGCACACCGGTGGTCCGAGCTTCCGAAATGGATTTCCATAGCGGTCTCGCGGAGATCGAAGCTGATACGTATGATGAGCCCCCTCCTAAAAATAAGTGGGAAGCTTTCTGGCAATGGATGGTATGTGTTTCAAGTTCCGCTATGAAACTGCTGTCTGATTGCCTCATCTAAAGATGTAAGGCCATGGATTCTGTGGGGGAGTAATACACGAGAGGCCATTTTATCTAGTCCCGACCCACACTTATATTGCAGTACTATTTGACTTCACAATAATTACGGCTTAGTTAAATGTAGCATAAGTCGTAACCCGCCTAGCGTCAGCAGTCAATGGCACGTAATGTTGTATTCTTCGGTGACAAGCGGTTCTTTGACCATTACGACAGCATTCATCGCGCAAATAAAGAATGCAGTACAGTATCGACTGTGTTGCGGATATCCCATGGTAAAGGGCTGAGTCGATGCTGAGTCGCTGGTCGAGGAGACCCATTGGTCACACGGGCGAGGTATCATCGTGGAGGTGGAGCTTGGAGCCTGTAGCCGGGCCTTGATTGAGGTGCCAACGCTTATCGAAGATCGAACAAGTCGGGGATTACGTGATTACCCAAAAATATTTCACCGTCTCTGTCTTTGTTTGGGGGTTGGGGAGCGCAGTGTCCTCAGGCCATTAGTGGCATTGACATTGGGCGGAATGCTGTGTGCAGCGAGAGGACTGTTCTGAATGACCCTGACCAGGCCTGGTGTATCTCATAAATGAGTAACTAGGACTACGATCAAGGGTGGGGCGCATAATATCAAGCTAAATAGGCCAAGGCCGTGGTGATGGTGGGTAGTTGCCAAGAAAGGAAAGGCAGAAATTGTCCCGCATGCATCTATCGCAGTCCCGCGGGCCCACGTGTCATCGCAATACTGCATATCTTAGTGGCGCTGTATATTGACATGCGTGCGATGCACACGAATGAAGGCTGCCAGCTGCTGTATATGCCTCCTTGTCTCTGTGTCGACCTCAGCGCTGTATGACACCCTGACTTTGGCTCAGGCAAGTCCGGTGCAAGCTTGATCAAAGTCCCGGGAAGGGTCAGTGCTATGGCTCGGTGCAAGAACGGCGCATGGCTCCATTCTGGTCAGAAGAACCCCAGGCACAGCTTCTTCCAAAAGGTCGCATGATATAGTACAACCGTAGCTGGCCAACTCACCCTGGCTGCCGGCAGTGTTTGAGGGATGTTCATAAAACGGTGCTTCGATATTCAATTTTTGACCAAGCCGTTTCCGTCCCTCGCCCTCTCCCACACGCACTCACTCTTGCCATGTCTTTTGGAGACCACGACCCAAGCAACAAAGTTACTACGGGCTTTGATATTGAGACAGACAAAGCCGGTGACTTTGAGAGGTCTAGCAATGGTTCTCCTCACCACCAATCTCTTCAGCGGCAGCTGAAGAACCGACACGTTGCAATGATCAGGTACTTTCTGGCCTTTTCTCAGTCGTACGCGTAGATTCACTTTGGGGGGATTCACACAGTATAGGAGGTACGCAGCCATCGCGTGGTCATATACTTAAAACCGCCCAATCTCATGGCTTGTTCAGGCGTTATTGGGACCGGTTTGTTCTTGAGTACTGCGAATTCGTTGAGACAGGGTGGCCCCCTCGGCCTCTTGCTTGGGTTTCTTGTTGTCGGGTCGATTTGCTACAGTGTCATGGTCAGTGGCGACCCGTTCCCTTGCATGACCTTGCGCACCCGTTCACCATCGTTCTCAGATATCCCTTGGGGAAATGATTTCTTATCTTCCCATCCCTGGTGGGCATATCAAGCTGGCAGAACGCTTCGTTGACCCTGCCTTCTCCTTCGTACGTGATTGTGCGATATGACCGTGTGATCGATTCTAATACCCGCTTCCAGACGATGGGCTGGAACTACTGGTACAACTGGACAATAGTTCTTCCGGCAGAGTTGAGCGCAGCCGCAGTTCTGATCGATTTCTGGGATAAGGACACAAAATTGAACTCAGCATGGGTCACGATCTGTTTATTGGTCGTGGTGGGAATAAACATGATGGGTGCAGGTATGTCATGTGGAAACATACATGCGTGAAAGGCTCAGACTGACCTTATTCGGCCTACTCAAGGGGCATATGGAGAAGCAGAATTCTGTTTTGCCTCAATCAAGGTGCTCACCATCACTGGTACGCCTTCCCATTGTTTGCCGCCGCCCATTTTCCCACGTTACCCACAGGTTTGATCATTTTGGGAATCATTCTTGACCTCGGTGGAGGCCCCGATCACGATCGCATCGGGTTCCGCTATTGGAAACACCCTGGTCCGTTCGTCCAGTTCGACGGCATCGCCGGCCCGAAAGGGCGTTTCCTCGGTTTTTGGGCGGTTTTGACCCAAGCAGCCTTCTCTTTCACTGGCACTGAGATCGTTGCCGTGAGTCCTCTCTCAGTCTTGTTGTGAGGCGGGACTGTTGACAAATTTCCTAGATTGCCGCAGGCGAGACGAAGAACCCCAGACGCAACCTCCCCAAGGTCATTCGCCGCGTTTACATCCGCATTCTGCTTTTCTATATCGGCGGTGTCACCATCATTGGCCTGCTTGTACCCTCAAATGACCCCGGCCTCGCTCTCGGAAGCGGGACGGCCGCGGCATCCCCCTTCGTCATCGCCATTAAGCGTTCTGGCATCAAGGCTCTCCCTCAGGTAAGTTATCCTGGGTACAATACGAAATTTCGATTCGATGGCTGATCATCGCCGCAGATCATAAACGCATGTCTTCTGACCTCTGCCTGGTCTGCGGCATCAAGTGACCTATACACGAGTTCACGCGCATTATGTGAGTGTCCTTGCCAAAGGCATTTTACCTCCTAACACGACACACAGACGGCCTCGCGATCGCCGGAAATGCACCCGCAATATTCAAGAGGACTCTTTCCAATGGATTGCCCATAACGGCGCTCCTCGTCTCCTCGTCGTTCTCTGTGCTGGCGTACATGGGGGTGCACTCGGGCTCTGGCAAGGTCTTCAACTGGTTCGCCAACATGACGTCCGTCGCGGGTCTCCTGAACTGGTTCGGCATCTCCTACACGTACACCCGTTTCTACGCCGGCATGAAAGTTCAAGGAATCGACCGCGAGAAACTGCCATTCTCGTCTCCCCTCCAGCCGTTCGCGGCATGGTATGCTACCGTCTGGTGCCTCCTTATCTGCTTGGTACGTGGCGGCTCACACCCCAGTAAACACGCAAAACGCACATTCGTTCTTCTTACTCCTCGTTCGTTTTTTTACACAGTTCAGCGGCTGGTCGGTGTTCCTCCACGGCAAATGGAACACGGCCAACTTTATCACAAGTTACATGCCCCTTGTGGTGTTCCCGATATTGTACTTTGCCGCGAAGTTCTGGACGCGAGTCCCCGCTGTCCGAGCAGCAGACATGGACTTTTACACCGGAATCGGCGAGATCGAGGCAAGTACCTTCGACGAGCCTCCACCGAGAAACAGGATCGAGGCCTTCTGGCAGTGGTTGGTAAGTGACCGAAGTCTAAGCTTTCTGCATGCATCCATTTATTTGCCTTTCCAACAGATGTGAGCAGAGAGAGGGCGTCCGAGTTGAGACTACCTACTTGATGTAAATCCGTTGTGCCGTTTGCTATCTGACTGAACCTAATGAATTGAATTGATTACTCAAAACATAATAACATGTTATGTGTGGCTATTTTTCTTAGACACAAGCAAGTGCCATGGCTGCGGTAATGTATGCCTCATCGTCAGGGTCGACGTGAGTGAACTGTGTCAAGGAAGGACTTCAAATAAAGGGGCATACAAATGGATCATAAGTTCAAACTCACACCGCAAAAGTGCTATGTTACGGTAAAGCTGGCCAACAGAAACTACTATGCGAGCGCAAGATGCATGTCGTATAATGATAGGGCAGTCCAAAATAAAAGAGTGGATGTATGATGGCGATCAAAATGACTTTCCCGAAAAAAACATCATGTGCATGTGATGAACAAGGGGGAAAAAGACGTTGCCAGGACGTTCAAACCTTCAAGGTTGGGATGTGGAGATTGATTGCTATAAAAAAAGTTATCATATCGTTTAAATTACATAGGAATGTAAGGGAACATGCCTCGGAACCAATTCAACGCGACAGATGTTGAGGAAGCTTCGAAATAAAGAATGGCCTTGTTATCGACAATACGAAGAACTGTAGAAGACCGTTGAGAACGATAGAGATAATTTAAGAATATCCTACCATTGCCATGGACAATACTTGCAGGCTGCGGGAGAGTTTGCATCCGAAGGACCGCCCAAAGATCGACAGGCGAAAGTGGGTCTTTCCCGTCCGAAGGGTCACGACACAATACTAGCAAGTCGTTGCAGAGTATTCCAAGAAGGGAACGCGGCGTTTGCTCTGGAGAGAGACATTCTACCTTGATCGTGGCCGTATCGCCTTGCGCATCAATCAGCTCAAAGGGAATTGTAGCCTTGCGCACGACCCTCGTCAGCAAAAGGGGGCCATCCATGATAAGTCGCCTAGAAGTAGAGTGAGCCTTCACAGGTGTTGCTGGTAACGGGTTGGTAGCAAGCTTACCGATGTGGCTGCACGAGGGGACTGGGGAATTTTCCTCTCATCCTTGATTGCCATTGGACAAGTTTCGACCGTGATTCTGACTCCCGCTTGCCCTCATTCATGTTCGTCGCTAGTGATGAGATTTCATCCAATGCCTGGTCAAGGGGATCTAAATAGCCTTCTGCGGGGGGTGTGCTCCTCGCCAGCTCCTCTAGCTGTCAAATAATGAGGACAATTCACAAGAGAGGGGGATAGATGCGACGAACAAGAAGGCGGTAGCGCGGAATCCTTTGGACTGGTAGCAGGAGGTATCCCTCCAGGTTCAGCTGTGAGTGGCGGGGATTTAACCGGCAGCGCTTTAGATAGCTTTTGATACGTTTTCTTTGACTCGACGTGAGCTGTGGTCCACCTGAAGGATCTGGCGCAATGTTGGAAGCGACGGCACCAGCGGTAGCCTGAGTTGTGAGAGAAGGTGAATGAGGCGATGGACCAGCCGCAGTCCCAGGACGGTCGGACACCCATTGTTTGATGCGCAGGACTGAGTGGTCAAAATTGCTTGGGGGGCACTCGTAAGTCGCTGTCATACAAGCATTTGTTAGACCGTTACTCACTTGATGTACGTTGAATACATCCGCATGAACGCAGCATGCGAGACGAACGTTCTGGCAATACCCCTAGCGGCATTGGCTGATAATACTCCTTCCATTTCTTGCTCCGGAGGTTTGGTCTGCGGGCGGAATACAGGGTTTGCGGCGAGTTCGAGAGCAGGAAGGAATATATCTTTATGGAATGAAAAAAGAGAGTCAAGACCACTGAAAACAATCCTTCTCTCCGCAGCAGGAATGACGGTCTCCTTGGTTGAGCTCACACCGCCAAGGAGGTTCACTGGGGCCGCTGCTGGCTTGATGTAAATGTCGATGAGCTCTTGCATACCCTTGACATACGTTCGTTCGGTCCTAGAGAATGCCGCTTAGATACGTTACGGCGCATCAGTAATTCTACGTACTCAACAATCTCCTTGACAACTCGCATTCGTCTGCCGCCATCATCCTTGAACTTGCGTTCTTCTCCATAAGCTGATCCAGCGCTGTCCGTTGTCGCAATGCTGGCTGTCTGAGATAAGTTCAGACTACGTAAATGCGTGATGGACTCTTGTGATCGCAGTTGGTCTGAACTGCCGCTGCGGGAAGCAGCAATAGAACCAGGTGAGCTAAGGGTGCCATCCGAGGCTACACGACTGCCATCAGCAGCAGTAGGTCGCCGGGATCGAGGACCACTGCCCGTGATGTCGGGCGATGATGGTGAGTACATGCTCATGAGGGAAAGTTGGGTCACCGACAGGTCGTTCATATCCCTCAAGTAGGCCATGACGGATCGAAGGGCGCGGGTGTACGCTTCACGGGCTCTGTCCTCCTCTCGACGCTGAGTCTGCTCAGCCGTCTCGAGGGGAGAAATCGGACTCGGTGTCAATAACCGCTCTTCGTCACCTCCCGTATTAGCCAGGCTGAGACTAGAAGAGAATGGTCCAGGAGAGGGCAATGGAGTAGGTGGCCCTCCGATGGGAAGGAAGCTACGCCGCTTTGCGACACGAGTCAAAGGGGAGAGTGGAGAAAGGCCGGGAGACGAGGGAGCAACAGAAAGCAAACTCGGGGTCGGCGCCAGTGAAGGGCTCGGCGATGGGACAATCTCGTCCCGCTCTGCTTCTTCTTCTTCTTTTGACTCTACTATGGATGGGGAAACCGATATTTCAGGGGGCCCACCAGGAATTTCCATACCAAGCGAACCTGTGGACGACAGCCGCACGTCGATCAGAGATAGAGGATTCGGACTCGATGCTGTGGGCGGAGGAGATGATCCCGACGTTGACTCTGCAACATTCGCGAGAGGAGTGATGCCTGGCTTCATATAAGCAGAGGATGGCTTCGAGGCTGGTGCGTCTGGTTTTAACTTGCCCATTGACAT
>QLOT01024147.1:0-10944 GCA_003313875.1 Russula aff. compacta | reverse complement strand
CATAATTGAGTTGGGCTATTGGTTGCCTCCCCCCAAATTTGGTGGTTACGCCATCTAAGATTGACTAACTCTAGATACCCCAATCGTGAATACTGTGTCACTTCCTCGGGGATATGACATACAACGGTCGCAAGTATCTCTCTGCTGTGGAGAAACTACTTCAAACTCTAGAAGAGATGACGAGAAACGAGAACCGCACGCACGCATCAGGCTCAAGCAAGGTCAGAGACGTTCCAGAAAGAACATGGAGTTCGGAGGTGTTGCGATGCCCCTGACTGCCGAGTGGCGGATCCGAGTCTCGGCCGACAATTTCCAGCTTGCCGTCCTCGGGTGATTTTGGCTCCCTCTCGAATTCGCGAGGCTAAGTCTCGACTGCGGCGGAAGGTTGGATTACATACCGCATATTGCAGCATAGCATCTGCCACTTATTACACCACGGGTCGATGGGAAAAGAAATAATGAAAAAGAAAATAAGAAGAGGGGCAGGTGAGTATATGAACCCGAGGAATCGTTCAGTGCTCGTAGCAGCCACTCGTTAACCCTATCCTCATATTCTTCTCTTCATTTTCTCTCCCCCCTTTCTTCTTCATATCAAGCAAGACCCACCAAAAAAAAATTCGACCACTCCCTGCACGGAGTACCTTTTTCCCGATGCGCACCACCATCAACTTGTCGGTCATACTTCTCGGGCTCGTAGCTTGGGCTGTCGCACAATCCGTAGAGGATCATCCTCATATGCCAGAGGCAAATCGTTCGTGCTTTCGCTTAAATCTTTGTTTCATCAGCCGTCGAGTTCTCAACTTCTTGGGATTTCTCAAATTTGCCTTAACTTTGTTGATAGTGGTAGACGAGGGGCATTTCTGAGTCCCTTCGATGGCCTAGCTTGTGACCAACGGCCCATAGCCACGTGCTTGCGAGCAACCCTGTTTCGGATTTGAAGAGGGGTTTAAAGAGGGGTGGAGTGAGGGCGTCGAGACGTGCGGACGGCAGACCTTTTTTGCCTGGTGATTTCTTTTTGTGTGCTACGGGGGTTTGCGCTGTAAAACCGCCGTATATTGTCTGCGATACCTAGAGTGTTCAAGGTCTATTGTTCCAACCACCCGGTGCTGTCGATTTGAGTGCTACTATAAATCCATTAATGAACGGACCTAAACTTGCACTTACACAGGAAAAGTGGTACTGTATGATTTGTTTAGTGAGGCAGTTTTCACAGGTTGTTGATGTTGAAATCGAGATCGCGAGCTCATCGTAGTTTTGCGCCTATTTTATTTTCTCACTGACAGTATATGCAATTAAGATAGTATACTGTATATAGTTTTGTACCTACATCTGGGACGTTGCACACGTTTGCCCACTCCCACTCGTTTTTCCCTCGCGCGCGCCCACGTTTTTCCAACAGTTCATTAAGTAACAATGACATAAAATAAAGTCATACTGATGTATTTGGCGTGAAGCGAGTGCCAATGAGAAGGCAGGTCCACAGCGGAGGGGAGCAGAGACACCTGTGGTGGAGGGAAGCTTGCGCACATTCGCACACGAATGGGAAGTTGGCATAAATACAAGAGAGGGGGGGCGTGATAAAGAAAACACATGTGTGCACATACGCATTGCTGCGGTCGAGAGCACATTAGGTTTCGTGCGCCCATGCAGTATGATCATTCACTCCAGAGCAATGGTCACTCAAAACTTGCCCCTAGCGATGCCAGTGCTCTGTTCCGTCAACCCACGCTCCTCTGGAGATACCGAAGTGTGGGGCTTGCTCTTGCCATCCCCACATCGCGAGCCTGCGCCCCAGAAAGCTCCACCTCGGCTGGCACAGCAATGCGTGGTCTGCATTGCGTTACCCAAGGAGATATGCGTGTTTATGACATAGATATGACAGGCTCTGCATGAGCGGGACGGCGGTGGCGGCGGAGGTGTGGGGCACATTTGTCACCTTCAGTACATCCCTAGGATTTACATAGGGAAGATGAAAAAGTAGGGAAAGAGGGGGAGAAGTATACTTTGCACTCAGCGGATGCGTGGCCTCCATGTGTGTAGAGGCGTGAGAGTCTTGTGCAGTTCGTCCGCAACCATGCGGTACTCGAAGTGCACGGTTCTCTTCGCGAAAGACTTCGATTCCTGTTTCTATTCGCGTCATTCACCTCAATTGTCGCGCGTGGGTCGCCTCGACGTGGTGTGTGTTTTGTGTCCGGGGCGTGAGCCAGGCGCACGACAAGGACCACCTGGCAGCATGAGACTTCTTCGCATCGTCGCATGAGTGAGGCATGCAGGGCATGTGCGAATTTTCGGCTCTGTGGGCTGCGGCCACTTCATGCGCATCGTAGCTCAACGGAGAGGCTGTCGACTTTGTGATAGTGGGGAGTGAGCTCTGCGGCTTCTGTGGTGAGTTTCTAGTATGTGGCCTGTGTATTAGATATTTGGCAAGGCCCCATTGAAGGCGGTCTGGACGTGCAAGATGAGGTGGTAGTGGTGGAGATGATAGCTTCCCCTACTCACTTTCCTATCTCCTCTTGCTCATACCCAGCGAGCCATATCTAAACACTTAGCCGTCTCAGCGAGCCAACACTGCCTCATCTCCCCCACATTTTCACAAATAAAGATATTTATAATTATTACTGTAATATTACAATAATTAAATGTGGCTTTTTTCTCCTTTTTCTCCACGCCTCTGCTCAGAGAGGATTCAATTGTGAAATCTCAAAATTACAAATCTACTTTGATCTCGCAGTTGCCAGTGGCTCTGGTTGGGCCACGACACACGACAGTACATGTATATATTGTCATTGTCACTGGTAGGCTATCTTGCTTCAGACACTCTGGAGAGTGTCTGACCCTCTAGACCATCCAGGCGCTTCCGAGATCGAGGTTTGGTGTGAGGAATACCCTGCTCATAGTCTCTTTGCTCCTTCAGTTTTCCCATTTCTCTCAGGACTGGTCAGACTCAAGCTCCGAAAGTTGCTTCTCTCTTTCGCCACACGTAGCTAGTAGCCTGAGACAGGACGGCTCCTGCACACCGTTCACCATACTGCATTCTAGGCTCCATGATGTCGCTCGCTCCCTTGCGCAATCACCATATGCGCGTCCAATATCTCCGGCCTATTTTGACCACACCCAATGAAACCTTCTCGTGACGTGCAACCTAATGATCACACTCAGTACCATTCCACATTTCTTCACTGCATTTTGTGACCTTCTTCTTGGCTGGGCACCCATGGCCACAACAAACGGAGTCCTAGGCAAGTGATGATTTCTTCGTCCACCACCTGCATATCCACAACAAATATCTGCTGTGTAATGCCGATATCCCTGGATAAATAGAAATAGACCCTCTCCAAATGTCAATATCCAACTTGACGAATACGCACTCAACATACGCATAGTCAACGCCGGCGTCACATCAGTTGATCGCCCCTCACGTCATCATCTCATCACAGCCATGTTCGAGCCTCTCATTTCCCACGTCGGCCTTGCGCTCTTCAACATCCCCAGCCGATACACGCAGTGGGTGCTCGTCATTTCCGACAACGAGCTGTTCCAGGGACATGTAATGTGCAGTACGACCCGTGAGGGTTTGGCTGGCTGGCAGGAGTTCTGGGTGCAGTGCCTGTCCTCTCCGACCGCCTTCAATAATTCTGCGGTCTTTGCGGGTGTCATCCACATTGCGATGATCCCAGCATCGATGCAGATGTTGCAAGCGGATTTCAACTCGAGAGGTCCCATCTCCTCGGGGGAGGAGAGCCCAGACTATTCAGACCGATATGTCGTCCGGTCCTTGATGTGTCTCAGTCGGCGACTCCCCTTCCTCCCCACCCTGGAGGAGCCCAACCTTGCCAAATTCATTCAAGGGAGCGCGCATGTTATCCAGGACTCGCAGCAGGTGACGATTTACCCTGTTGTCTTCCTCAGGGACGGGGAAGTACGCCTGGTAAAGCGCAGCTAGGCTGGATAACATCCGACTTTCCTCGCATTGCGGTGTCCCACCTATGACTTCCGATAA
This sequence comes from Russula aff. compacta, assembly GCA_003313875.1. NCBI lineage: Eukaryota > Fungi > Basidiomycota > Agaricomycetes > Russulales > Russulaceae > Russula > Russula aff. compacta. The sequence continues at coordinate 6,944 of QLOT01024147.1, read as the reverse complement.
ATCTATCGAGATGTCATGTCAACTCTGCCCCCCGTATGCATGTGAACATCTTGGTATCACTAGCCGTGAGTATTGCGTGAATAACGGCCGTGTAAATGCGAAGTGTAGGTAGGGGGTCCGGAGAGCGCTACGTTGAGGCAATACAGACTGCATTTGCGCACGATGGAGGGCGTTCTTTTATACTATTTATGATTTATCCACATAGAAGCGTTCTGGTGTGATGAAAGGAAGGCGATACTCGTAATGTATGGAAGTAGGAGGAAAGACTGGAATCATCGCCATCGCTTACTATATAGGGTAGTACGTTCTCGCGTCACAGGTGGCCACGCCGTACTTAATTTAGCTTAATTATTGACAACCTGGAAATTCAAAAGAATTTGAGTTAAAATGCAGCACAATGATTTGATTTGTATCTCTTGAAATACTCATTACTGTATATGAAAGTTGATCTATTCATCAGGCCTGAGGCCTGAGGCCCCTACATTTGTCCATAGTTGTTGACCCAGTTTTGGTATTTTCATTATACAGTAGTGTTATAAGCAGGGCAATTCCGCAAACCCACCCGCTCCGGATCTAGCTTCCGGCGTCAAATGCGCGATGCGCGAAGTCGGCTCCCCTCGCACTGCGTTTCTTCTTTACACCTCCGCTTCCCCAAAACGCACACTCTCGCTAGCGAGGACTAGTATATGGCACGTGTGGGGCAGCAACTCAGTGTTATGAGGCCTTGATTCGGAAACCTGCCGACCCAACGAGGTTACCTAGGGATGAAGCCACGTGTGACACAGCCACGCCAAGTAGTATTAGTGGTCAGTGTCGACGTGCACCGGCCGCAGTCTGAGAATCATCTGAATCCATACGACGTCGGCATAGGCATTTTCGTTTGCGGTAGGTCGGGGCTGTGTGTTTCCTGCCCCATTCTAGGTATCCGTCCTCGTCCTGTGAACTGATCGAAGCTGGGTCCAGCCTTGCCTTTGTGCACCGCCTCAGTCACACACTTACAATACGTGTATCCACAAGCACTGCGGTTTGCGGTGGAGCCATCCCGTCCGAAGGTACAAATAGGCTTGGTTCCATGCCTGATCCACCAGCCCACCCAGACTTCCCTCGGCTACCTCGTCAGAAGGTGTCTCAGCGTCTACGCACATCGAGCTTGAGCTTCGCGCTTCCATTCTTAACTTACGCCTACCGAGGTCATGTCACACTATTTGCATCCACTCTCCATTCCCTCGCGCAACAGTTCTATGTCTGACGAGTCCCCGTACTCTCGGTCCTCCCCGACCCCGACTGCCACCTGGTCTACTACTACTCCCAGCCGCAGCAATTCGGGGGGGCCCCATTTTCTCAACATCCCTGGCCTGTCTACGCAACACATCAAAGATGCAGACGGCGTAGACAAGCTGGCGAACACCGCCGCAGCGGCGGCGGCGGCGGCGACCACACCTGCCAGTTCATCAACTTTATCAACTTCTTCCTCACAAGGTTAGTCTGCGGCGCATCAAAGGTGGTCTAATGTACAGACGAGCTTACGTCCAATTGTAGGGACTACAACGCACTAATATGTTTGAGAAGATTCTTTCCCAAACGCGAAACACTCTTACGCACCTTATTCATCGTTGGTTACAGTATCTCTCTCGTGTTTCAGGGGAGCCCACCCCGTCATGTATTGTATTCTAGCGCCCATGTAAATTCACTTATCTTCTACATGTACTACTTTTCTTGCGCGCGTGCCCTAGGCTATAGGCGGTGCCAGAAAGAAGTGAGCGTGCGCGCATGCACATGACCTGCCATATTTTACCTGCCCCGCTACCGAGGCTATTCGGGGGAAGAGTGTGCAGAGCGAAGATCGATCGAAAGGGAAGTGATTCGCTTCCTCGCATCGCAGACTGCGATCTTCGATATTCGGTCACCTTGGCGCCAACGAATCATAACGCCACCGTGACGTACATTCATTTTTTACATTTGCCTTACATTATATGTATATATGCTCTTCCTCCCCTACCGTAGGCTAAAGCTTTCAATCCTTCCCCCCCGTCGCTTTGGTGCCCATTGCACTATCACCCACATTCCTTACACTTAGCCATGTCAGCGTGTCCTCTTTCTGGAGCCTCTTATCACACCCTCGAAGCTCCCCTTCATTCGTTTGACAATGTCGATCCTGAAGCTCTAGACTCATTGGATGCCTGTGTCTCTGAAAAGAAAATCATTCATTCCTCCAATATACGCATGCCCTTGCTTGATCAACACATCGCCACCAGGAGACCCAACCACCGCGGTCCACCTGTCCTGTTGGCACTCCTCATTTTCTCCTGCCTGGCATTCGTTGGCAGCGCGTTTTGGAGTTGTTTCCCGCATCGTTTACCGTTGCCCGATGTACCGGGCCGCCATGCACCATTCGCTGACCACCTGTCTGTCGCGCTTCAAACACGGCCTTATAGGACCCTGGTCAACGAGAACTACGACGGTGCCCTGGAAATGATGTGCGTGCTGCCCGCGCTTTGCTTCACGTGATCTAATTCTCGTATATCGATCACAGGGGCCAGAATTTCAAATGTTCACTCAATGGATGTCGTCAAGCCAATTTGCGGGATTACCTCTTGCGGACCTTCGCCCTTGTGTGAGCATTATTATGCATTGACGCCCAACTCATTAAGACTAAGCGCCCATGATCATGCCAGGCACCTTTCTCTCAATAGTACTTATGTGGCTGAGTCGGCGGTTGTCTTGCATTGGCACGGGACAGACAGCAATCTGAAACCGGTGCTCATCACTAATAGCGACGGTGTGTCCGGCGCATGTTTTCAGCGTCTCGCGCATAATTGACCCCTCCATAGCGGTGCTGGACGTGAGAACACCCGGAAAAAGTGCACAGGTTTCAGAATCTAGCTCGTCTTCGACGTGCGGTGACGATGAAACAGACCACTTGGGGGACTTGGCAAACGTCCAGAGTGGTGTCGGCATGCTGTACGTCGTCCCGCTCCTCTATATGCTCCTGATTATTTTTTGACACGACCCGACTCTTAGGACCGCAATTGAGACACTCCTTCTGTTTGGGTATCAACCCTCCCGAACCCTCGTTCTCACCCTCATACTTGGCGAAGTGCGTCAGCTTATCCACTGGGCCTAATAACCATCCCACCCGATGATCTCACGTATTACCCAGGCTGCCGACGCGCAGGGAGTTTCCGAATACCTCCGTGCTACGTATGGGGAACTCGAACTAGGCATGGAATTCGAACCGCAGGTACCTGAGTGCAAAAATGGAAGAATCGGAGCCCTCCGTATATTCCGCTCACTCACCGGCAGAATCTCCCGAGCAATTCTTTTCCTGCATCCTGCATCGGCAGCCTCACGGTGCATGCAGTCGAGGCTATTTGACGATGGTAAGTACTGGTGTGTGAATGTTGGTCTTGGCTTGACCCGGCCGACACTTTTACTCCAGATGAGCCACGCCTGCTTCGTTGCATTTTTAGCCCGACCATCAACCGAGCGATGCTCACAAGGTTGCGCGTGCAAGCAACCCGTGTATGGGTACGCCTGATCCTCGGTGCAGATGGGAACTGAAACCCTGCGGCATCAGGAGTGTACTGCAGCCTGTTAGTTGCTGTTCCGACTTTGGTACAACTTGATGGTGTCATGCTGCGGCTGCGGCTGTGGCTGAAAACCGATATGAATATCGCGTCGTTTCGAGCTTTCTTGTTATTTTGTAAGTTGTGTCGATGTAGTTGAGCCGTAGGAAATATCGGTTGCCAGTCGCTGTGCGTGCAGAGCACTTATTGTGTCGGACAGAAGCCCCGAGAACGTAACTCATATCTTATGCGGAGAAAGACAGGCATTGTTGTAAAATGACACACCTGCACTACGTACACAACTCAGTCCCGTCCACCATCCAGATGAGCCATATCCCGACACCACCTGCAACTGCAAGAAACTCAAGTCACAGTCACGTGCTTACACCCATTTCCTTTTTTTCTGCAGCAGCATCAGTCAGCGCCGACACAAAGCGAAAGCGCAGCGCTCACAGCTTCTCTATGCTCCGGGGCCTTTGCAGTCCTAGACGGACGTATATTTGTCTTCCGTGTCTCTGCTACGTGCATGTGCGCATTAGCCTGAAATGCTGGCGGGACGTTCGTCATCGTGGCAAAACCGGCAACGGCGAGATGAGATTACGGGTATCCACAACTCGAGGCCCTTCTTTTTCTCCGGTCCCCTTTCTGACTTGGTTATGTGGCCATTTTATTGTTCTTCATGATCATGGCCAGGCTCGTCTTCTGCTTTTCTCTCTCCTTCCCTTGCTGACTAGGATCGTCCCCCCTATGTGCTTTGACCGAGGCCCAACGCATGTGTAGGCGTGTAGGCGCCCAGGGGGGGTGTGGATGAGCACGCTTTGATCTAGCCGAGGGATTCGTCGCATTGCCTTTGCTTTGATACGCTGGTCTGGCAGTTAGTGGCTGGTGGCAAAGTGGAAATTCCAAAAAGTTAGGGGTGCCAAGATCGACACTTTGTTCTGTGCTGTGCCACACTCGAGGGTATAATTTGGGGGGAAGGACCGAGTGGAATCGGCACTCACAGCTTCTGACCCTTGCCTTTTCCTTTTTCTTTGTTGTCTGCCCTCTCTGACCTCTTTTTGTCCGCTGCTAATTGCCGGGATACGTGGACAAATCCTACATAACCACCTCTCGCCTCCTCCCCTCACTCTCCCCCCAACACACACCTATATCCCCCAGTGCGCGTTTTTACCGACTCGGATGGCGTCACTTGCCCTGTTGTCGGCGTCGCAATGGCCGCGGATGCGCTCCGACCTCGAGAATCCTTTCCAGAACGCGCCCGGACCGTTCATCTACGCTTTGCCGAACCTCGCTGGCTCCTGCCCGTCCCCGTTCTCGGATATGATTGCCGACTGCTCGCTTGCTGGTCCAGCCTCGCCTCATCATCAGGACCACAATTGTCATTGTCATTATCATCCTGTCGCAGCATCTTCATCTTCACTTTCTTCTCATAACCGTTGTCATCATCCACCATCCGAGCGTGCAGGGTCACCATCATCCACAGATATTGCGAACTCGGGAATGTCGCGGCACTCTCCACCCAACGAGGGTGACTATGACGACGATGACACCAGCTCTTCCCTGACAGAGTGCGGAGAGGAACTGCGCGCCAAGGCCAAGAAACAGGAGCGGCAGGCGCAGCCCCGCAACAGGTCCTCCACTCCGACACCTTCTCACGCGTCCTCATCCTCGAGCCCTGTGGGCTCAGAAGAGAAAGATTCGGAGAAGGGAGAAGGGGAGCGGAAGCGGAAGCGGGGCAGGCGCGGGCGCCGAAAGCGGGGCAAGAACAGGGCGCCCCCCGGGCACGGCGGCTGCGTCATGGGCCCGCGCGCGATGGGTATCCCCGGGATGCACTTTCAGCAGTGGAGTCAGAACTCTTGGTCCCCCGTCGCGTACTATGGGACCGCAGCCGCTGAACCCTGCCCCTATGGTGGTGGCCATGTGTGGCTCTGGCCTTCTCCACCACCGGCGGTCCCCGGTTTCATTGGCTTACCTTCCTGGTGATCTTGGGCTTTTTTTTACGGACAGACTTTCTATGATCTGTTATACCCCGACCTACTCCTCACTCACTGTTTTGCAGGCGATGCCATCCTAGAATTATTAAGTTCACGTATATGTATGTAGCTATGATCCCCATCTAGTGTATGTATTCACACGCCCACAATTATTTGATCGATCATCCGTCTCCGTCTTGATTGTTTTGCAGAGGGTGAAAAGCATGCGAGACCAAACTAATGATAGTTGTAACGTCACTATCGCGAGGTGCGACAGACGGTCCATTTATAAAAGGTCCCAATCATCACCGAGCGCTGCCTTCAACGCCACTATCAGGTTTTGTTGTCTGTTGTCGCGGTATTGCCGGACCAGGGGAATGACTTCGTCCATGGTCTTCCCGACGTGCTCTCCAAACCGAATCTTTCTATCGTTTTCTGCGAGCCAGAAAATCATGCACTCGATGTCGAATGCATCCCTGGCGTTCTTCCGGACGCTTTTTGGACGCGTCGATTCAAGGTTCATTTCAATTGTGTAAGGATCAAGATGGACGGGTGGAGGACCGGAGCGGCTGATGTAAAATGGAGTTCAAGTCTATAATAGCTATATCCAAGAAAGAAGGCAAGAAAGGAACGTGAGAAAAAAAATCTCACGTAGTATTTGAGGAATTCCCAACGATCCTGCAGGCAACATTTATATGCCTCTGATGCGCATGATGCTTCGCTACCCCACAAACTCGACTACTTGGAATGTCCACAAAGTGGATATCTCAACTCGTTCTTTATTATTTGATAGGGTACACTTTCAAAACGTTCTCTGAGGATATGAGGATGATGAAAACAGATGAGTCCGATGTCGCCATTCAAATGATAGGGTCTGCAAAAGGAATGGGGAGAGGGATGGATAGAGAGCTTATTATGTAACTTTGTTCGTGGGAGTGACCTTTGTTTTCCTCTCCAGAATGATGGCGGACATAGAGAGACAAATATTTATCACTAAACACTGTATATGATGTACTGTATGTAACGCAATTCAGTTCGCCCTGGTTCTACGTCGATTAGCCGCAACTGTCAACTTGGTATAGTACTGTAGCAGTATACATACAATCTGGGAAAAGTCTATTTTACGACACGCATCCCCTCAGTTCCATGCACCCTTATGGCCCTCGCGTCACCTCCCAAAAAATCCTTTCAAACATTTTATTTGCATAAGCGTGGCCCGTGACTAGCGCGTGACTGACGAGGAGGAAATGTTGACCTGACAACCGACCGGACCGGGATTGCCAGACTCCGAAGACTGATTATTACATACCCCACGGTATACTGCACTGCAGTTATACTGCCCACGTCAACGTCCCTAGCAGACGCAGACGAAGGAGACACCCCTTGTCTCCTTCGCAGGTTGGAA
>QLOT01024104.1:0-20364 GCA_003313875.1 Russula aff. compacta | reverse complement strand
ATATACTTCAAGCCTTTTGATCGATCAGGATGATGCCTTGTCATTCGAGGACAACGAAGAGGTACATTCGTCCTTCCTAGACGCATGGGCTGCACTCACGAAGGGAATCAGATCACTCTCATGGACTGGGGCAACGCTATCGTGCGTTCCAAAGCTACCGACAGCTCGGGCACGATCAACTCTCTGACCATGGAACTGCACCTCGAGGGCGACTTCAAAAAGACAACGAAGAAGATCACCTGGCTAGCGCAGCCCACGACGACGCACCCGCTCGTCGACGCGACGCTGATCGACTATGACTACATCATCACCAAGAAGAAACTGGAGGAGGACGACGAGCTGAAGGACTTTGTCACGCCTGTGACCGAGTTCCGCCAGGACGCGCTCGCGGACGCCAACGTGCGCGAGCTGAAGTGTGGAGACATCATCCAGTTCGAGAGGCGAGGATACTATGTCCTTGACCGCATCGCGGAGAAAGCGAGCGCCGCGGCGGTGGGGAAGCAGGAGCCGACGTGGGAGTTCATTCGCATCCCGGATGGACGCGCTGCGGGCCTCGCGAGTAAAGCTGGTGCCACCTATTTTTAACGTTCTCCTTTATGTTTATGGTACTGATAGATATGCTGTAGTTGGCACGTCTCTACTATCTAACGATGGGAAGGGCGAGGCTGCGGGTGCTGGCGCTGGCGCTGGTGTAGTGGACAGGTATGGTGTCACATTGGCGGACACGAAGATGTACAAGGCCGACATGGTGGTGGGAACCGAGGCACCCGACATCACAAACGCCACCAAGATGTACAGTGTTGAGAGCGTGTACAAAGTATAACGCGTGGAAGGGTGGAAGTTGGAAGGGAACTTGTAGATGTAGACCGACCTTTAAACCAACTACTGAGTACTGAGCATCTGTACATCATTAGCAGAAGTCGAGGAGTTGTGTCCACGAGTTCAGTTGGCACCGTCAATTCGCGGGACCTCTCTCAGACTCAAACGGCAATCTGAGCTTGTACAAGAAACATTGGATTTTGACAATTGTAATATACAAATGTAGGGTGCGGAAGCAGAGATGTGTGATGTGCAATTGAACAATAAGGACGAGTGCTGCGGGCGCAAGACGGGAATATACAAGTGGCAGGTTTGAAAAACGAAACTTTGTGCCAAAGCAACGTGCGCACCCATGTAAGACGCATGGTTGAGCATAAAATAGGGGGTGCGTGGTGAGAGTAAGATTTTCACTTATACTTACGGACGAGCTCCTCGAGCTCGGTCACAACCTCGGTCATGGTGGGCCGCTCATGGTGCTCCTGCGCCCACATGCGCTCTATGAGGTCCACAATATCTGGACACCACTGCTTACGCAGTCCTGACACGGACGGCCTGACGTGGATGTTCATGAGTAAATGCGGATAGTGGGATGACTGTGACGACCAACCGTTGACGCTTTGATCCAACAGCCTCGTATATCGCGTGTTCATTCATACCCTGGGCATAATCAGCTGTTTGTCTAAATTGCTGGGCCCAGGAGGACTCACTTCCCATGGATACTTCTTATTAGGGAGGTGCCACTGCAGCATCTCCCAGTATACCGCGCCGCTGGCAAATACGTCGACTTTATGATTATATTTGGGGTGTGCGTGCCACAGTTCAGGCGCCTGCCAGTTAACAGTACCAACAAGGCTGCGGACCATGGAGCGGGTGCTCTGTTTCACCTTTGCCAAACCAAAATCAGCGATCTTGGCAACCCCCTTGGAAGTGATGAGGATGTTTGAAGATTTGCAATCACGATGAATGACTGAAGGCTTTCGTTGATGCAAATACTCAAGACCACGAGCAACGTCCAACATAATACATAGCTGTGATTATAGATTAGTCTTTGGGAAGGCGCAGGTGCAAGGGGACGTACGATACGGTAAAGGGACGGTGGAGATACATTCCGGACATAGTCGAACAGGTCTCCATTCGAGCAAAGCTCACTGACGATCATCACAGGGGTGGTGCGTGTATCTTCCGGGATGCTGACGCCGAGCTGCCGAACAATGGACGTCTGTTAGCCGCCCAGGCATGTGTATAAGGTGATGAACACGCACGAAACGGACGATATTGGGGTGGTTGAAGCCCCCTAAAAGTTTCAGTTCCTTTATGTCCACTGCACAAACAGTCAACGCTAGGTACGGAGTAAGTTTGAGAATCACTTACTCGCAGTGAGGTGCCCACGGAACTCAGCAATTGCAACCTTACGCCCCTTAAATTTACCAATGAATACGTCCTTGAAGCCGCCGCTCCCAATTTTTTCGAGCTTCGTAAGCTTGTCAGGGGGAATTTCACGGTCCTCCAAGCCCAGACTTTCCAGGTCAAGTTCGAGTTCTTCGTCCCTCTCCCTTTGCGCGGATGACAGAGGGGGTGTGCGGGGCTCATCTAGGTGAATATGCGTGCGGAGGAGGACAGGCGGGGTGATACTCTTGCTCTTGCTGCTCCCTCTGCGGCGTTGACGCGAAGTGGAAGGAGGGCGGACAGTGCCTGCCGATGAAGGAGATGATGCTTCGGACTGGCGGTCACGCCAGTGTAGGAGTGCCTCCGCGAGCTGGGGTTTCGTACCCTCGACGTCTAGGTCACGGCTCTCGCACAACCGCACGAGATCATCGCGGCGCAGACGCACGAGACTCTTTGCTGTCGCAATGGTGAGATCGACTTGATTCACGATTAGTAAGATTCATGAAAAAGAGTGTGCTGCGCACCGTCTTCCATTGCCTCTTCCGCAAATTCGTCATGTGAACTCTCATCAGATTCATCGTCCTCAGCTTCGAGGTCAATATCCTCATCAACGGGGGTATCTTCTTGTGTGGATTCCTCGCTGCCCTCTTGCTCGTCAATGGCTTCTAAACCCTCCTCTTCACCGACTATCTTTCCATTGCGAAGTTTTCGTGGCTCTACAAGAGTCACGTCATCCTCCTCAGGACCACCGCTCTCCTCTTCTTCGGCAACGTCCACGGATGCGTCATCTTCTATCGCACCTTCAATCACCTCAACTTCCTCGTCCTCTTCTTCGTCATCTCCATCGTCGCTCTCGTCGGGTGGGGTATGTGTCTGGGTCGGTCGTGGCCTCAATCGACGCTTGACGGGCGTACGATCGGTGATCATTGGAATTGGGGTTCCATCGCGTGACGAGACCAGCTCATCGACCTCATCATCGACCTCATCGCCATCCTCAGTGGAATTGTTGACCTTTTTCTTGCCCTCGCGCTTTGATGGCGTCCGTGATGTCCTCCCACTTTGACTGCGTAATCGTCGGGGAGAGGGGTTTTTCGGAGGACTGTGAGGTCCAGCATCCGACAACTCCGTAAGATCGCTGAGACTCTCTGCGCTGGCAACCTGCACTTGCTCGCTAAACTCGACCTGCTTTGTCTTCCCTCTGGATCTGGTAGGCCGGGGGGTTGACGCCACAGGGACATCATCTCCGGAAGTCTTACGGGATCGTAGACGCGTGGCGGGGGGAGATGGAAGAGACCCCGATGTTGTCGAGGTCGTTGGTGAAGAGCGGAGCGAGGTTGCTCTACGCCTGGATTATTTATTGCACGGGTTTTGGGGGGTCAGCAACTCACGTGATTAAGACAGATTGGGTGGACGAACCTCTTCTCGATTTGGCAACCAACACCGGTCGGCGAGGTTCGCGTGTGGCCAAGGGAGAAACTACGGCCCTGAAGAGGAGGAGCGGCAAGATTTGGGGTGTGGTCAACGCCATGCACGGTTACATGCCGTCGTAAGCCCAGGATATGTGTCCTCCGCCGGCTGCCAGCATCTGTCTCTTCTCCTCCTGCGATATTGCCGTCGTCAGATGAGCACTCGCTCGAGTTGGCTCCATCTCGTCCGTATGGGGAGGATGGGGGTAGCTCCGCAAGGTCATCACGCGCGGTAATGATCGCGTCAACGATTTCCTGCTTTGTGAGTGTCTCAGGGTCGTCAGACATGCCTGTGAAGCGGTGCAAATCTTGAAGACGACACTTCCTTAAACGAAGGAGTTCGCGGGTGGGCGCCTGATTGACGAGGTAGTCTACAGCTAAAGGATACATGAGAAAAGTACTTTGAAGACAAAGAGACGACATACATGAGTCCCAGTCACTAGCATCCCCATCGCTGGAGTCGTCCGAATCATGGCATCTCATATGGGTATCGACTTGCATCGCTGCCCCTGTCCTCTCGTCACTCGATTCCTGGTGTTGAAACGATGGTCTTCGACGCTTAAACGCATTGACACCTTGCCGAGAGCCTCGCGAGACATTGTGCGTGTTCTCGTTCCCGCTGACCACCCGTTTGCGCTTTGCGCCAACCTTGACATGATCCGATCCACTAGAAACACGCATGACGACCTTCTCTGAAAGAGCGAGACGCGACGGGAGACGACGAAGGTTAAATTGAAGAGGAGCGAGGACGGGACGTGACTCTGAGGATGAGGGGGGTGTAGACGCGCTGGATGGGTGATTGACGTTGCGTAAGGAGCGGAAGAGAGAGAGTACAGCTCTGTGGGAAGGGGAGTGGTGACGATGCTTGGAATAATTATGAGGGTGTGCTGAGGTTGCAGTGGTGTTGGCTGTCGCGTTTGATTGCAGTCTTGAGTGCGACCCGCGACGCTGAGCCATGCCAACGAGTGAAATGCAACGGAAAAGATTTAATGAGCGGGGAACGCCAGGATTAAGAGGCCAAGTTGGGTATTACTGCGTTGAAGCAGGGGATGAGCCGGCTTGTTCGTTTTGTGAGTCGAGTTGAATGATGTTCTTCAACCTTAGCTTTCCTCGGTCGGCCCTGGCCTGGCCTGGCTTGTGTTTGCACTGTGTTGCCAAGTTTGCGCGCAGATTGAACGCTGTCCAAATACATCAAAATATCGTGACCTCCAGTCATGTGATCCCTGCGTGACCGTGATCGCGTTGCGTTGTGGCGGGCAGGCGGGGCGCACCTTGCCTTGATCACAGACACTCAGTCCGAGATGTGGATGTGCCCCGCTATCTTATATCCCCTTTTCCTCATACCTTCCTTCCCACTTCACCCGCCCTAGCTTACTTTCATGCTTCTCAAATACATCTCCCCCGATTTGCTCAATTCCTCCATAGCCGATGTCGGCTCAGGGGTTCACCTGTTCACCCTCAACACCGAGCCTTTCTACACCACCGAGCCCGTCTATCACCCACTCGCAGGTACCCAAGATACCTGTCTTCGCCGTCGCAGGACTGTCATGACAGACATCCATCAGCGGCAAGTCGCTGAAGTCGTGTGGGCCGGACGCGTTCCGTTATCAATCCGCATACACGGTGAATATCTGGATGGTGTTACAGCACTTTTTAATGGCTGCGACACCGTCACCGTCATGTAAGTCACCCATCTCTTCGTTTGGTGTCGTCCTCTTCTCACTGATCCCAGTTCCCACAGGTCATCAGAGCTAAGGGTACCGACGCGACTCGGTGCCGTTTGGGTGGCTACGCGAAGCTCGCTTGAGGTACAGAGTGTCTCACTTGACCCCCGATCCCCTCTGACTTGCTCTCAACAAGCTCCGATGCTGCGCCTCTGGCGAACGTCGATTTGCCTTTTATCTCAACAGTGTTCAAGTCGGCCACCAATTCCATCCTGCTCCTATACCTGATATGGGATCTCACTTTCTCCAGACCCATGAACTGCATGCTGCGCATATGGCTGAAACGATAGGTATCTATTACTCTTGTCATTTTGTGTAATTAGCTGACGAACACGATAGTCTCGTGTTTGATCATGGATATCTTACGAAGAAATGTGTTTGATGTTTCGCCACATGACTTTGACCGGCACCTAGGGCCGTGCAGACTGTCTGATCCAACCTCTAGATCGTTAACAGCAAGACTTGCTGGCCCAAGCAGAGCGTGGAGCACGACCGCTTGATATGGTTTAGTAGTAGACACATCAAAAGTGTTCTTTGTGATACAGCTGCGATAACGAATAATGAATTTGAATGGACGGTGAAACGGACGGATTGATTCGAGAAACCCGAGGTCGGCTACTACACGCGACCACGTGATAAATATGAGAGCTGGGACGCGCGACGCGCGACACGCATCTTCATTTCATTTCACTATTCAAGCCTTGGCGACCACACATAATGGCCGACGTCCAAGTCGAAACCTTCGGACAAAATATTCTTTTACGAATGGAGGAGCCTGTGGCTACGGATAGTGGACTATCTGAAATAGATGGCTTTGTTCCGAATGGCCTTCTGGGGCGCAATTTGACCAATGAGCCTTCGTCATCTAGTCAGCATCAGCACACGCCGCCACACTTCACTTCGATCACTCCCTCATCGCCATTTCGACAGACTGGGTTGTTGAGTTCATCGAGAGTGGAACCAGGTGAGTACAAATGTAACTTGCCCGATTCTCTCTCGCTGACTTGGGAGTAGACGACGCGATCATACTACCTAGCGACTTTCCATCGCACTCACAAGGCGAGACTTTGCCTACTTCCGAGCTCAACCACCAGCTCACATTGTCCTCAGATGATGATTTACCTGATATTGCTGATCTCCTAAAACGGTATTCCCGACCATGTGCAAGCACGGACACAGAGGCCACGACGTCAAGTGTCCCGATAATTTTGCCTCGACCATCGCTTCGTTCAAGTACGTTTGACGGAAAGACCATCTTTCTGAAGAGAAAGTCGCGCATGGTCGGTGCTTCGGTGTGTACTCACGAACCCAGGGTATATATTCAATCTTGCCTCACGCTCCATTATACTAGAGAACATCCGCGCCAGAGAAGACCATGGGAAACCTCTTGAACATTCCCATCCACCGCCTTATGGACGAACTCTCTGCCACTACTGCTCAGCGGCTCATGCATCCAGACATTCACCCTTCCGCACCCTCTGATCCTGCCTCTTCGAACACAGAAAAGTCCCTCTGGGTCGATCGCTATCGCCCCAAACGCTTTACTGACCTCCTCGGAGACGAGCGTGTACACCGCGAGGTGCTCGCGTGGGTCAAGCAGTGGGATCTTTGTGTGTTTGGAAAGGGCAAGGGAAAAAAACGTGCAAGAGACGGAGAGAGATTTTCAGAAGACGAACTAGGCAGACCCCAGGAAAAGGTACGCAGTCTTCGAGAAGTACGGTATCTGGTATCTGGATCTCCTTAAATTGACGATGATAGATACTGCTATTGTCTGGGCCTCCCGGACTGGGGAAGACAACTCTTGCTCATGTCGTAGCTACGCAGGCGGGATACAATGTCTTCGAAATCAACGCCAGGTATGTTCCTTTCTCTCCTGAGCCCCACCCTGCCTGAGGGTGCTCCTCAGTGATGCGCGATCAGGCCAGGTTGTGGACGAGCGCATACGTCCAGCACTGGAATCGGGCTATGCAGTCGGAAGCTCAAAGCCTGTCCTTGTCGTCATCGACGAGATTGATGGGGCCACTGGAGACAATGTGAGTCTCAAGATCCTCATGCCCGAGATGTGTACTGAGTCACCTTAGGCACATGGTTTCATTAATAAACTCGTCCAACTCACCTATGAGAAATCGAACAAGTCCCGTGGTAAGAAGAAAGGAGATAAAGGCAGGCAGGTCCTTCGACGCCCAATTATCTGCATATGCAACGACCTATATGCGTCAACATTGGCTAAATTGCGGCCCCTGACATGCATAATTCGCTTCACCCGTCCCGCTGACATACATGTTGTCAAACGACTACGAGATATTTGTGACATAGAGGGTCTCAGAACCGACTCAAGGGCGCTGAGCACGCTGGTTGGGATAGCCCTAGGTGACTTGCGCGGTTGTCTTAACACTCTCCAGGTAGCTCTTTTCAACTTATTGCCGTTGCTCGCGTAGCTTGACCGTGGTCTCTCCAGTTCATCAAGGTAAGACGGCAAGATGTAACAGAGCAGCTCGTTCGCAGTGCCACTGCAGGCATGAAAGAAGCAGACGCGAATTACCTCGGCGTCCTGACCGACTTGTTCTGTCCCATGAGCAGGAAGCGTGTCAAAGAACGCGGTCTGTGCGAGGCTGACGAGAATAAGTATGTGGAACGTCTCAGTCGTGCGCTCGAAGCAACAGGCATGCTGGATCGCGTTGCCCTGGGTTGCTTCGAGCACTATGCGAATCTCCATCAGCATGACGCCACGTTCGCGCGATACAAGAAAGCAAACGAGTGGCTGGTTGCATATGACGTCCTATCGGGCTCCATGCGCACTGAGAGGGAGTACAACGTGCTCCAATACCTCCCGTACAGTCTCGTGTCGTTCTTCCCGCTCTTCCAAGAACGCGGTGGACCACGCGTGGAGCGACCGAAGGCCGACTGGGAGGTAGGCTTGTCTAGGTGCATGCTCCACTTGGATGGCCATGGCTAATCCCTGGCATAGTGGCATGTCAAAACGCGTGCGAATGAGGAGATATACAAATCGCTCGCGCGAGCGGTGCGAACAGGCAACGCACGCTTGGCTGGGCACTTCCGCGGCCTTGTGAGCGAGCCTGTTCTGACCCTCGAATTCGCACCGCTTCTCAACCGCATCATCTCTCCGCCCATTCGTCCTGTGTGTAATTGTGTTCCATCCTGGGTTTGGATGGGGGTAACATCTTGCATAATACAGGTCAATAGCCAGGTGATTCGCCCAGAGGAGAAAGCCATGCTTTCCCGCCTAGTGAACATAATGGTCTCTCTCGAACTGCGTTATGTGCAAGAGAGAGCTGAGGATGGTCAGCTCATGTACAAACTTGACCCGTGGGCTTTGAAATCTGCTCGGAACGTCATAAATGTGCTGATGCCCACTCACAGGCCGGTGGATTCATTCGTGACATACGACGGAAAGCGTGCAGCAGATATCGCACCCCCACGCTACGCCGTGCGGCACCTTGTTGCCACGGAGGTCAGTTCGCAGTTGGCACTTGGCCGGACATTCGTCAGCTGTGCGTTAGGAGTACATTCCACTCACCTTTTCCCCCATAGATCGATGCTCAGCTCGCTGTACGTCACGCGGAGGCCATTGAGCGAACGAAGGCGACAAAATCTTCTACCTTCTTCGGCAACGCAAGAGGGGCTAAAGATGCAGACGAGAATGATCCCCCACAAGAGGAAAGCGAGGGGATGATCGTGTCGTCCTCTGCTGCGGACGAGCCACCACGGAAACGAAATAAGACTACGGCTGCAGGTGTGGATGCCATGGAAAAGGTCAGCTCTCTTTCCGTTCTCATTCGGTGCAGCACCGACCTGGGATCCATAAATACACATAGCCTCCTGTGGACTTCTTTGGACGGCCAATTTTGACGCCCACAACGGACAAAAATAAACCCGTGTCTTCGCGGAAGCAGGCGACGCCCGCCTACCGTGTATCATTTAAATTCAAAGAGGGCAATGCCGCGGCGGTGCGCAAGCCAGTCAAGATGGCATCATTCCTGTGACCTTTATTAATGTCTTTACCCTGGATTTTTGATGTTAGAATTGTAGCACTATTTATATACGCACTCCAGATGTTAGTGTTGGAACCAATGCGGCGCCTCGTCTCTAGCAATGGAGTGGTTTCAGAGATTAACGAAACTGTCAAGGTTCCGCTTAGCATGGCCTACCATCTCGGTGTCATCCTGCTTGTCACCGAGGTGTACAAAAAGCGAGGGTTCAGCGTTATCCATGTATGGGATTGTGGAGCCGGATGAGCTTGACAACAAACTCCTTATCGGCTGTATCCGAAGCACAACTACTGCATTTGATCAACCGCTGCTCTCGTCTACGGGCCAGGGTTCTAATGAGTAATGCTGATATCGACGATGCTTTGGATGTAGTACGCCAATTTAACTGGCAATAAGCTTTCAAAACACCATAGCAACTACAAATTGGGGATTTTTCCAACAAGGGTAACAGCTAGAGCTAGGTTACAAACGGCTTGGTAAACGGCTCGGCTCAGCTACAGTTTCCACAACACTAGTCACAGTACAGGGGCTGCTTCCCTCCTGCCAGAAGGGGATGAGCCGCGCAGCGATAATGTGGCTCATTACAATCCGGAATTGATGGCAGACCATGTCCACCACCTATCGGCATCATCAATCCACAACCCTCTCCCCCTACGAATGACCATCACCCATCTCGACGTCATCCTCGACATCATCTGTGCCCCGTAAGTACAATAAGAACGGACAGGAATTCATCCACATACACAACCCACCTTTGGTTCCACCGAGTTAGCACCCTCTCGGATTGCTGCATCGAAAGACTGAAGATTGGTAGATGACGATGCGTCAGAATTCGGCATCCCTTGCACTTTACGGAAGGTCTTTTCGACACGACGGTGCATGAATTCTTCCTCACGATTGTCGATCATGAATTCGAGAATTAAGCGCTGGAACACTTCGGTTATGTAGTATGGGTCGTTTCGAGGATCTGACGCTGGAAGCCAATACCTGTCAACAGAAAGAATGTTGGCGAGCTTGATGATGAAAGGATCATAGAATGAATGGATGAGGTTGGATGGCATTCTTGGAATCCCGTCGATTAACATTTCTCTAGACCGGTAGTCTCCGCTCAAATTGCTCCATGAACCCACGTCGATCTCTTCCTTGGAACACTTTTCAGGCTGCATCACCATGGCCCAGTAAAGAAGTAGCCAAAAGACGGATTCCGCATCGTGTTCGAGCTCGTGCCTCCAAGACTTGGGTAATTCATTATCATTCATCGTCGGCTGTTTGCTGAATTGGTCCGGGAATTTCTCAACTCGGTCCGGGTGGGCCTTAACATAGGGAATCGGGGCTTTTGGGAATCCCACGAACAAAGGAATATCGCGAACGAGTGGCACAGGTCCTCCCTGTCCAACAGCTCGGGAAATAAAGATAGGTGTTCCCTAGTAAAAAAAACGAGAGTCAGGGCAGCTGACGGATAAGGATCGGCACGCAACTCACCGTTCGGATTTGCCTCTTAGCACTCTTCTTCTGATCTAAGTTCTCCCCAAGGTCAAAGTCAACAAGGAGCATCGATGTATCCAAGGGATTGTCGCTAAGTCCAATCTTTGTTAGCAACTATCCAATTTCAGCTTCTATATATACAAACCTCTTGTCTAGGAGATACTTGGCATAGCAAAGTGGCAACCCGGTGATTTCTACCTCAGGAGGAACAGACAGGGGGGTTGGCGGCAGCGAGTGATTCGACGACTTCTCGGAAGAGCGATTCAACGACTTCTCGACATACAGCACATTTCCTGAGCTGATATCGCGATGGAGGATATGGCGGTGGAACCGCATATACCGCAATACTTGAGAGCATGTCAGCAGATTGCATCACAAAAGATATTTAAATACCTTCTAAAACATCAAACAACGTCTCCAACACTTTAGACAATGTAGGGATACTCGTGAAAGGGGATCCAATCTCTCCAAGACCCAAGCGGTGCTTGCACCTTCCTGCAGACAGAGGAATCTCAATTCGTTCGCCGTATGTGGCCACCACCACGCCAGGCAGCCTCTCCGGGTGGTGTACATCGCTGAGAATTGCTAGTTCGTCAAAACGTCTTTCAACTCGGCAAAGCCGATCTTTGAGTACGGTGAAATCTTTGCCTTCAATTTTGAAATTTGGATTAGAGAGAACATGTGTACGAGTTGCGAACGGGTTTCTGGCATATATGGAATAAAAGCCACGACACTCTTTCGTGCCTCCACGATATGTGATATTTATGGTATACCTTGCCGTGGTTTTTTGATCGAACTCGGTCTTGATATACGATGGATCTGCGAAGCTGCCAGGCTCGTAGAGGCGATATGTGAAGGCGTATAATAAGTTGTAAAAGTCTGGGTTCTTCCATTCGACATCGAATTCCCATATACCTTCGCCGCCAACCCCAAAGAGGAACATGACCCCGGTGTCGGAGTGAAGCAGGCCTTGGACAACGTAGAGGTCGGGCCTAGCCAAAAGCAGATAATGGAGATATGACATCGCCTGTTTCTTCTGGTAGTCACGGGTCTTTTTCTTCGATGCCTTCTCCCCTGCAAGTCGAATAAATGGCCAGGGCACGACATCATTCTTCCAGTCGCACTCAAAGGCAGCCGTGATGTCGGGCCTGCACAATGTGTCCATAACGTGTCCAGGTGGTCTTTTGTCTCCCGTGTCCCGGAACACTAGGGTATCGCGCTCTGGGAAATCTAAAGTGAAAATCATATGTCGGCGTCGGCAAGAAAGGCAAGTACAGAAACAGGTAGTGCTCACGCTGGTCCTTTATAGATTTGGCCACCTCATTGGCCAATGTAAGAAAAGATTCCATTCCTCTCGTGTGTACTTTAGAAGCCGATGTAGGGGGGTCAACATTCAAATATTGGAGGAACTCTTCTGTGTTAAATGCTCCCAGCAGAAAGCGATCATCATAACCGAATCTCTGGTATTGCTTGCAGTTTTCAGGAGGAAAATACTTATACATTTTGCCAACCGGAGCTGACTTAGCAGATGGGGCTGAAGGGTCCTGGCCACAAAGGAGGTGTACGCGTGGGCCTGAATGGCCTGAATCAGGAATCAGGAGAAGTACTCTCCGCTGTGGCACCCCATCCATGTGGCCGCCCTCCTGTCGTGTTGTCGTGCCTTTGCCTTTGCATCCGCTTCTTTGTAGCTTGCTGTAGTGTAAAACACCAAGAATAATGATTTCTTTTTTGGGACAGCGTTATACTGTATTGGGAGGAGAAGGGTAACCCCGGCGAGTCCCACGCTGCCCCAGGGGCGTGCACAAACGCATTTTATTCCCTTTTACAACTGGGCCAGGCCCTGCCTCGCCCGGCTACAGCGCGCTATATAGGACTGATAACTTCACCCACTATATAGCACTTATTTGGTAGTTAATTCGACTGAATGAAATGCTCTCCAAAAAAAAACTTCAGAATAAGTAATATTTTTTCATTTTTATCGTTTGTAATTCACATTCAATAATAACTTATCAAATAGAAGCTTTGGAGCGATAAGACTTATCATATGGCAATCGTGCTGTTCCTGAATTCAGAAAGCAGCTTACGCCAATCACGGGGGAGGGGAAGATCGGTCCGTGTCAGTGTATGCGTTCTAGTTGCATCTAGCGCCGTAACGTCCCTCGAGTCCGCTGTCGTTCATCCAGCGTGCCTCCCAGGGCATAACTTCATCACGAAACGTCTGCTTTCTGTATCTGAGTGATTTTGATTCCTATGCCTATGTCTACTAGCGACTCTGGCAGCTCCAATACCAAGGAATTGGCACTTGGTGCAGAGACCGAGTATAGATTTGAGCTCGATCCTGGAAACACTCTGGCCATCAAGGTACGCTCACAGTCTGTCGATCAGGTCAATCCTAAAGTACAACTTCCAGGTTTTGAAAGGGCATGCTGAAGTTTTCGGTGCAGAGCTTGCTGATGGTAAATACTATCTCTTCGGCCACGAATGCAAGGCAGCCATCTTCACCTGGCAAGGTTGCACGATTGAGATGAGTCTTTCTACCCATATCGTCGCCACTATAATCGTACAAATCTTCCAGTACGTCACAGGAACGCCGTCGACAGACTATGTCTCTGAAGAGACGCCCATGTATGCGTACGCGAATGTCCACCTCGCCTTGGAGAAGATGCGCGTACGCGCTTTGGGCTCCCACCGGGGTTCACCTCTCCCTCCAGGCCCAGATCAGGAATTAGATCCGGAGCCTCCACGGGTCCTTGTCCTCGGGCCAGAAAACTCCGGCAAGACGACTGTGTGCAAGATTCTCACCAACTACACCGTCCGCGCAGGTCAGGGCTGGACCCCCATGTACGTGAACACCGACCCGAGCGAGGTGTGTGTTTTCAGTAGCTTTATGTCCTTTGGGTCCTTTTCGCTAGAGGTAAGTGTAGGGAGGATGGTCGGTCCCAGGTAGCATCTCTGCCGTGCCCATAACTGCCCCCCTCGGTACCGCTTCGCCCGCAAACCCGTTGGGTTCGGCCGCGACATCAGCACCGACCGTCCTATCCTCCAATGCGCTTCTCCCACTGGTCTACTGGTATGGCCACCCTGAGACCAAGCGAAATCCGCTCCTGATGGATCGCCTGATCCGCAACCTGGGTGAGAACGTCATGGAACGGCTTGATGCCGCTTCAGAAGGTTAGTTGTTCAATCCGGTGCCGGTGACTACATTTTGAGCCCTTGCTCAGGCCGTCCCGCGGGTATAATTGTCGATACTCCCTCAAGTTTTGCCTCATCTCCCTCGAGTGCCCCTGCAACAACAGTCCACCGACAAACACTGATTAGGGCATGCGTAGACGCTTTTCGTAGTAAGTCATCGTCCTAGAAACACTCTTAAGAGCCGCATTCATTGGGATCTGCAGTCAATGTGATCCTTGTCGTAGGCCACGAGAAACTAAATGTCGAGATGCAACGCACGTACGGCAATCGGATCACAGTCGTGAAAATCCCCAAATCGGGTGGCGTATGTACCCTTTGGTCTCCCTAATGGTTTCTGTTTCTCCACCCACATGTTAACGTAGGCTGTCGAGCTCGACGCGCACTATCGACAACGCGTCCATGCTCAGCAAGTGCACACTTACTTTTATGGCCAGGTGATCACGCCTCCACGTGGCTTAAGCACTACAGTACTCGGCGACGCGGATTTTGACGGGCACCTCGCGCCCAGTAGCTCCGTCATCTCATTCGGCGAACTGTCCCTCCTGCGAATCGGCGAAAGTAAATTTGAGCTACCTCCCCTTCCGCCTTAGCGCTCTACGAGAAACAGTCGACTCACGCGTTGTTGTTCCCTATCCAGAATCGATGGCCCCGTCCTCTGCGCTCCCGATTGGCGCGACGCGCACCGTAAACGAGATGCAGCCCATTTCTCTCGAACCTTCCTCGCCCGGCTCGGGTCTGCTCAACGCGATCGTTGCTCTTCTTTCACCGCCCGTACACCCCGAAGAGACAGAGCGCTACGATGAGGAGGTGCTTGATTTACCCGTCTCTGGTTTCCTCGCTATGTGAGTTTCCCTATACCTCTTTTTTTTCGCTGTTCTGATCGAGGATTAAAGAACTAACATCGACGTGCCCAATCGAAAGCTGACGATCCTCTCGCCGAGTCCCGGAACGTTTGCAGGGAGGACGGCTATCGTGGGATCATTCGAGTGGTCGGAACCTTAGACACATGTTACCACACGAGCACTCTTTCGAGAGCATTGTCAGTTCCTGAACGATATGAGTATGCTTTATGGTCGCCACCAGTTACTTCGAAGGGGTCAAGACTTGAAATTTTGAAAGGGTGTAACTGGGACTACAGAAATAAACAAGGAGAAAGCATCTAGACTAAGGACGTGTTCCCAATATCTGGGCTGGAACACCACAAGAGCCCACGAGCACTCCTGAGCGCCTGGGCATTGGGTACCCTGTCCATTACAGCCTCGACAAGTCCCTTCCCCATATCCCGCTGGGAGGAACACAACATCATTCAGCTTGAGCCTGCCGCGTGTAACAGTAATGTAACGCACCGCACAATCCAATCGATCATCAATAACGCCCTCGTCCTCATACTCACCTGCTCACTCCAATACACACTGCGCCACGCGTACATAGCTGCCAGCCCTCCCATGAAACTTAGCCCACCAAGGTCGAATACTGCAGCGTTGCCGATATATGCGAGGGAGCCAAGATGGCGATAGGTGAATGGCCCTGTGACAGCCTCATCGGTTGCTTCGGGAAGTTCATTTGCAAGCAAGGTGTCACGCTTGGCGGCAAGGAGATGCAGCTTGTGGCCAAGGTATTTCCCTTGCTGAGATGCAACCTGTGCAGTCTGGGGAGAGTGGGACTGGGTCGAAGATTGATGGATAGCGGAGCGTTGCACTTACAGCGGGAAGAGCGGTAATTTTATTGCCGATCTCTTGTAGGAGCACGGCAAGCTCATTGAGGTTCAGCTTATTGTCGGCATCCGAATCATAACGGTCAAACAAAGTGCGAACCTAAACCACCCTGGTAAGCGGCGAAACAGAATGATTGCCAGCACAAACTTTCTCGAGGTGGGTAGCAGCCATAGGTATTTTTTTCTTGATCCGTTTGACTGGTCACGCAGGGTCAGTATTCAGTAGCTTCACGATTGCTGGCTTACCCATGATCTCCCACTCGTCAAAATCGATCTTACCGTCCTTACTCCGGTCTGCCTCTTCGATAAGTTCTAATAAATGCACCACCAGGGAAGTCTCAATCTGTAAATCGCGTAAGATTACATCCCTGCATGACGGTATTATCATTACCGTCGCACAATCTCCAATGGCATATATATCGCCCAAGGGGGCACCCATGACGCGAAGGTGTGCGTCGACCTCAATAGCCTTTTTGTGAACTTGATTAGGTAGGAGGCTGGATACACGAGCACTGAACGGGTTCATGGCGATACCGGTTGACCATAGCACGAAATTTGTAGGAATAGAGTGTTCGACAATTTTACCCGTGTCTGGTTCTTTAGTAGTGTAAACGACGTGGTCGGGTCGTACTTTCCCTACACTGAAGGACGCTTGTTAGCAGGTCAAGTGTGGTGGGAGGGGCCTACCGTGCTGAAGTAATCAACTCAACGCCGTCACGTCGGAACTTTTGCTCCGCATATTTTGATATCGCTTCAGAGTACTGCGTAGTAGCAAGATGAGTGAGCGTGGTCAGGTCTTAGATTACAGTGCGCACCGTGTTCAGAATATGCCCTCGAGACTGAATAACATGAATGGAAACCTCTTCCCGACATATCTTTGGAA
This sequence comes from Russula aff. compacta, assembly GCA_003313875.1. NCBI lineage: Eukaryota > Fungi > Basidiomycota > Agaricomycetes > Russulales > Russulaceae > Russula > Russula aff. compacta. Next base: position 3,685 of record QLOT01024104.1, on the reverse strand, counting down.
ACTAGGGAATTTGTGACTATACTGTTCATCATTGACAAATGGGAAGGATGGGGACTCACGTATTTGATAATATCTTCTTGGCACAGATCGAAAATCTCCTAGTGAGCGTGTGTGAGCTCGTGAGTGGAGGGGGGGAAGGGAGGCGCACAGCCGCGGTTTCGACACCAGTTGGACCACCTCCACAAACTACGAAGCTGAGCAGCCGCTTGCGCTCATCTTCGGAAGTTGACGGGAGGGAGGCCATCTCGAAATTATCTGCGGTACAACTGTCGAGCGAGTGAGTTTTAAGGTGCAAAATATATTCACCTAGGATGCGACGACGTATGGCTCGCGCATCTTGGGCCGTCTTGAGTTGGAAACAGTGTTCAAGACCAGGAACACCATGTGTGCTGGATACCGAGCCAACAGCTATGACAAGTTTATCATACCTAGATAAACGAGTCAGTTTGGGTGAGAATCTTAGAATGATAGTGGCGACCGTACGGTACATAGATGTTGCGAGTTTCTCCACTGACTGAATCAGTCTCAACTTCAAGTAAACGCTCAGACATGACCAGATCAACTGCGCGTCCATGAATGAGCTGTCCGTGGAGGCGAGCTATGATCTTTCGGAGGGATTCGACAAGAGAGCGAATAGCAACGGTGCCAACAGCAGCTGCTGGAGAAACACAAGTTTTGTTAGAACAAGTATACCTCTGCTAGTAGCCAGACTCACAGGGAAGAAGGGGAGTGAAAGTCGTAAACGTATCAGAAGAGATGATAGTCACGTGATAATCGCCGGGGTGGAGGGACTGGAGCACACTGACGGCCTGGCGAATCCTCTGTTAAATGGAGGTACAGTAGGTGAGTGCGATGGAGATTGACGCACACCCCAGCCTCCACCGACTATCACCAATCTCGGCTTATCCTTGACAGGTAGGACGGCACTATCATCTTCGTCTCCAACGAGCACACTCGCAACAGGAAGGTTCTTTGGTCCGCCAAGTTCAGGGTGAAGTGCCAGTGGTGATACAGGGACACGGTCTATGTGTCGGTCTGAGTATGTGAAAACATCATGGACGAATACCCCCCCGATAACGACCGAAAGGCCGAGAACAGCAGAAAGGCAGGTGAAAGCGGTATACTTGGCAGCCTTGCGACCGTAACGCAGAAATTGACCAGGGGGTGGTTGAGTTGATGTCGGCGACGTGGATAAGAAACGGAGGCCATGTGGGCATGAACTAGGATGAACGTCAATTCGCCGAAGTGTGAAGTGCGACCTCTGTATACACCGAGGTATCATGATAGGCAAGGTAAGTGTACGACGATAGCTACGTTGAGCCCACAAGAACCCGGGAGTTCAGTTCATTGGCGCTTAGCATGATGTCATTGCATTGTCATATTCGCCCCTTGCGTGGAATATACAATCATATATCTTGCACAGCCCCGATTCCTTTGTCAGAACACAAACATTCGAGCACTCAAGCCATCGAGCCAAGCCAACAAGCCAATCAACCATCCGAACGTGAACACAACGCAACGAACGATTTCATATCAGCCGTCTCGGCCTCGGGCTGAGCCGGGTACTGTCGGAGTTGATTCGGAGTCTTAATACCAATGTACTCGCACTGTTCCGAATTCTTTGCCTTAGCCGTATCCCACCCACAGCTTTTCTCCGTCCTCATCGTTCTTGTTGTCGCCAGCTAACACGATGCTCACTTCTCGTGGCGTCACTCGTCTTTCCCGCAGAGCGGTGAATAGTGCAAAGCGGACCAATGCTCTATTCTCTACCTCTTCTCCCATCCTCGTAAGAGCTGGGCTTTTTACCTCTGCTGGCACATCATCCAGTCTGCGGCCGACGCGTTTTGCGTCATCTCCCCCTGGTATGGTTGTTTCATTGATATGTTGAATGTTCTATCCTAGACCATGTTGTTATTGCCCTTCTTCTACTCTCCCCCGAAAACCCAACTGACACGTAATTCTCCGCATAGCGCGCTCATACGCGACAGAGTCAAAGACTGCTGTTGGCCACGTCAAGACGGTCATTGGTGCTGTCGTCGACGTTCAATTCGGGTCCGATGACCTGCCCCCAATTCTTAATGCCCTCGAAGTCCAAGACTTCCGTGGTGGCCGTCTCGTTCTTGAAGTTGCTTCTCACCTGGGCGAGAACTCTGTCCGTACCATTGCAATGGATGGTACCGAGGGTCTTGTTCGGGGTCAAAAAGTTATTGACACTGGATTCCCCATCCAAATACCCGTGGGCCGTGACACTCTGGGCCGCATCATGAACGTCATTGGCGAACCTATTGACGAGCGTGGTCCTATCAAGGGTGTTGCTCGGAAGCCGATCCACGCTGACCCCCCGCCTTTTGTCGATCAGTCAACGACTGCTGAGGTTCTTGAGACCGGTATCAAAGTCGTAGACCTCCTCGCTCCCTATGCTCGTGGGGGGAAAATTGGGCTTTTCGGGGGTGCTGGTGTCGGGAAGACAGTGTTGATCCAGGAACTTATCAACAATGTCGCAAAGGCACACGGTGGTTTCTCGATCTTCTGTGGTATGTTTTAGACCCGCTGCTTTCTCCGCAACTCATCACGTGAGCGTGACTTTGCAGGTGTCGGTGAGCGTACTCGTGAGGGTAACGACTTGTACCACGAAATGATCGAGACTGGTGTCATCAACCTTCAGGGTGATTCCAAGGTCGCTCTCGTCTTCGGCCAGATGAACGAGCCCCCGGGCGCTCGTGCTCGTGTAGCTCTTACCGGCCTCACTATTGCGGAGTACTTCCGCGATGAGGAGGGCCAAGATGTGTTGCTATTCATCGACAACATCTTCCGCTTCACCCAGGCCGGCTCCGAGGTGTCTGCGCTTCTCGGCCGTATCCCATCTGCTGTCGGGTATCAGCCCACACTTTCGACTGATATGGGTGGCATGTAAGTCGTTGGTAGTTGTTCATCTGTACTTCGTTCCCACCTCCCCTCCCAGGCAAGAACGTATCACTACGACAAAGAAGGGATCCATTACCTCCGTGCAAGCTGTGTACGTCCCAGCTGATGACTTAACGGATCCTGCCCCGGCCACCACCTTCGCCCACTTGGATGCTACCACTGTGTTGTCGCGTTCAATTGCTGAGCTCGGTATCTATCCTGCCGTTGATCCTCTTGACTCAAAGTCCCGCATGCTGGACCCCCGTATTGTAAGGGTCCCATTGTCTAAATGGTGTCGGTTGCTTATTGCCTCCGGTATGCAGGTTGGCAAAGAACACTACGAGGTTGCAACTGCTGTCCAGAAGATTCTCCAGGACTACAAGTCCCTCCAGGATATCATTGCCATCCTGGGTATGGATGAGTTGTCTGAGGAGGATAAGCTGACAGTGAGGATATACCAGTTGTGTTGTTTCCGTATGTTGATTCCATGATTTCCAGGTCGAGCGTGCCCGCAAGATCCAACGTTTCATGTCACAACCTTTCCAGGTTGCTCAAGTCTTCACTGGCTACGAGGGCAAGCTTGTACCGCTCAAGGACACCGTCCGCTCCTTCAAGGAAATTCTCGCAGGCCAACATGACTCGCTTCCTGAGTCTGCGTTCTATATGGCTGGCACTATTGAAGACGTCAAGGTCAAGGCGGAGCAACTTGCTAAGGAGCTTGCCAATTCATAGTGCCTTCCCTAAAAGCTATTCTACTTCCTGCATAGGCACAGAATTTCGT
>QLOT01024038.1:0-11307 GCA_003313875.1 Russula aff. compacta | reverse complement strand
ACCTTACTCGCAGTGACGTAGCGGCGTTACCGCCCGCCAAGGTCGCCGAGCGTGATGCAACACAGCTGAGCCACTTCGTACCCATGGAATCGTTCACCGGCGAGCTCCCTCAGGTACCTCGTCAACGACGCCCTTCCACCCTCGCGATTGATCTCCCACTCCCGTCTCCCGCGCACACTACGGTCTCGCGTCGCCTTTCGCTTCAGTTTTCCCCCACATCCCCGGTTTACAGCCCCGGCTTTTCTAACTCCTCCACTCTTCTTGGTGACTACTCTGATACTGAAGATGAGAAGAAAGCCTTGATCCGCATGGTCACCAAGTCGTCATCGCGCCAGCGACTTAACGATGGCACCTCGGGCAAGCGTGAGCGGAAGCGCTGGGACACCATGAAGCTCGAACCTGTCAGAGGCCAAGCAGTTATAGCAGTCACACCAGAGCAGCCCTTTGAACAACAGAGCTCCTTGTTTTCCGTCTTTCGTGCCGCCTACCCGACAATACCGTGCAAGCCACTCCTCGCCCTCGGCATTGTCCTTGCGATCATAGCTGGGGCAATCACACCGCTTTTCTCATTTATGCTCTCCCGGTTACTCTTCGAGGTGTCGAAAGGAGCCCAGGACGTGTCTGCTATCAACACCTTCGGCGGTATCGTCCTTGCGATCGCGATTGCTGATGGCTTGTTCCTCGGGCTCAAGTTCCTCGTATTTGAGACAGCCGCGATGAGCTGGGTGACTCACCTACGCATGACTTCTTATCCCCTTGTGCTTGGGCAGGATAAGCGGTGGTTCGACCGCAGCGAAAACGCGGCAGCGAAGCTGTGCCAAATTCTCACGAGCGACGGCGACGCTGCTCGATCACTGATTTCGATAGTCCTCTGTCAGGCCATTGTCGTCCTCAGCATGCTCGCCGTGGGCCTAATCTGGGCGCTGGTGCGCGGATGGCAGCTCACTCTTGTCGGCTTTGCCATTGGCCCCGTCTTTATCCTGACCATGGTCGTGCAGTCCCGGCTCGTTGCCAAGTGCGAGCTGAGAAATAAGCGTGCGCGTGAGGACGTCGCCAAAGGCTACTTTGACGTAAGCTCAAGTTGATGATGATGATGATGTGGCGTCTTGCTGATCGCTCTGTAGACCATCCTCAATATCCGGGGCATTCGGGCTATGGGTTTCGAGAGTGTCTTCCTAGAACGCTTCAATGAATCCGCGGACAAAGCCTTGCGCACAGGTGTACAGGGCGCCTTCGTAGAGGGTTGTACATATGGCGTGGCCAGCTCTCTCATCTATCTTTCCGAGGCACTGCTATTCTACGCTGGTGCGGTTTTGGTGTCACAGGGCACCTACACGTATCTGCAGATGGTCCAAGTCCTCAATCTCGTCGTGTTCACTGTCAGCATCGGGTCACAACTCATGGCCTTTAGTACGTCCCTTTGACCGATGTCAGCCCCGATGATGACTGATCGTCTTCACCTGTAGCTCATCGCATTGCGAAGTCCACGCAGGCAACGCGCGACTTCAACCGGCTCGTTAAGCTGACCACAGACACGGACGAATCTCATGGATCTGCATGTCCCCCGATCGCCGGCACAATATCATTTAACAACGTGTCCTTCTCCTACCCTGAGCGACCCGATGTTCCGGTCCTCCGGGATCTCTCTTTTGACATTCACGAGGGCGAGTCCGTTGCCATCGTTGGGTCGTCGGGTTCTGGGAAGTCAACCGTGGCGCATTTATTGCAACGTTTGTACGAGCCCACCTCCGGCACAGTTACCGCTGGATCTTGGTCGCTGTACGAAATGGATGTCCGGCACTTACGCAATCATATCGCCGTCGTCAGCCAAAATCCACACCTCTTCAACGCGACAGTGAGCGAGAACATCGCCTACGGGACAAACGGACTCGCACACGCGGACATCGAATGCGCAGCGCTTATGGCCAACGTACACGAGTTTATCGAGGGCCTGCCGCAGGGATACAACACACTGGTCGGCGAGAACGCAGCGCTGATCTCGGGTGGGCAAGCACAGCGACTACAGATTGCCCGCGCCTTCGTGCGGCCCGCCAACGTGCTCGTCCTGGACGAGTGCACCAGTGCGCTCGACGGCGCGAACCAGGCCGCCGTGCTCACGACGGTGCTCGGTGCCAAGGCGAATCGCACGACGATCATGGTCACCCACAAGCTGCCCGTCATGCGCATGTGCGACCGCATCCTTGTCATGGATGAAGGCAAGGTCGCGGAGCAAGGCACGTACGAGGAACTCATCGCACGGAAGGGCGGTGTATTTGCCCAGCTCGCAAGCGGTGGGGAGTGGTCGGGCGAATGATCCGGTTATCAGCCCTCGAACACTTGTCTTTTTTTTTTTTCTCCATTTGTTGCTTCACCTGGCGTATTACTGAAGCGCGAACCATTTTCATTACTTCGACATTCACTCCCTAGCACCCCTTTTTTTTTTCCTTTTCGCTTCGCTTTACTGTATTAGTAGCGCACGCAGCATTTGTACCTATGACACACCACTAACTACCTTACACTGCGACACATCCATCGAGTAACTGCCAGCAATGAAACGATGTTGAATGACACAAATTAACGTTTATAAATCAATTAACCTTGGTGCTCGTTGCAACTGCAACTCAACTAAGCATTTGCCACTCCCGCCTAGCGCTGATTGTACACGGTACTCAATCTGTACCCGACGGGCCGGCTCTAAATCACCCAAACTACGATTACGATGACATCCTTCCGAGCCCTTGAAAAGGCGATCCTATCCCCAGAGCAACTCGCCGCGTTCCAGTCCTCGACAACGTATGCCAAAGTAACATCGTACATCGAGGCTCTCAACAATGCAGTCGTTGGGTACAAGTTGACGGACGAGTGCTCGCAATCTCAGGTACGCCACCGACTGGCTTTGGCCGCCCCCCAAATGCTCACCAATTAGGGGTGGTTGTGCAAATTATTTTTAATTCTTCTAATTTTAGGGTGTCACGACGCTGATCGAGGTGCTGGATCGCGTCGAGGCGGTGGCGAAGGAGACGCCGCCGGTGGACAACGCAGGTTCGAGGTTCGGGAACCCTGCGTTTCAGACGTTTTTCGACAAGGTGCAACAGGCGCGTGACGAGATCTTCCTTCCTCCGTTCCCGCGGCGGGGCAGGCTGACCCGTGGATCATGTCGTTTTTTGTTTTCTTTGTTGTTGTGACCACCCTCTCGCCGCCGCCGCCGCCAGTAGGCCGCACCGCAGTTTCACGAGCTGCTGCGAGTCCGGCCGACGGATGCTGTCATCGAGGCGTCTGGCTACTTTTGCGAGTCGTGGGGGAACCGGACGCGCATTGATTATGGGAGCGGGATGGAACTCAACTTTCTTTGTTGGCTGTGCGTTTTTCGATTCGTAAATTTTTTTTAAATGCCTCTTTTTGTCTGACGGCCGTATAATGTAGGCTTTGTCTTGAACAATTGGGAGTCGTTCATGAGAGCGACCACGTGGCGTTGGTGGTCAAGGTGTTTTGGAGGTTAGCTTCCTAGTCCAAGCCTTCCCTTGGGCCCTTACATCTGAACGGCGCGTTTTTAAGGTATATTCAGGTGATGCGTACGCTACAGTCTACGTATTGGCTGGAGCCCGCCGGTTCGCACGGGGTGTGGGGGTTAGACGACTATCATTTCCTTCCGTTCTTGTTCGGGTCGGCGCAACTACGAGGCATATACTTCAAGTTGCTCTGAAGCTGTCTCTTGCTGATGTGTTTTCTGGTTCAGGACACAAATACCTCCGGCCAAAATCGATCCACGATAACGAGGTGGTGGAAGAATTTTCAAAGGACTACATGTACTTTGCGTGCATCCGGTTCATCAACTCGGTATGCAGTGGGTCGTTTGCCTGAATGAAACTCACATGCGCCCCAGATCAAAACTGCGTCGTTGCGGTGGCACTCCCCAATGCTGGACGATATTTCAGCCGTACGCCTGTTCTGTCCCAGCTAAAAAGGTGAATTCAGACCGAAAATCACATGTACAGGTAAAGACATGGGACAAGGTTAACCAAGGGATGATCAAGATGTATCACGCAGAGGTATTGGGGAAACTGCCAGTCATGCAGCATTTCCTCTTCGGATCAATTCTGGCTTACGAGGGACCGGTCGTGTCGGTTCCAGCGGGGGATGACCAAGACAGCGAGCATCATGGCCACACGCACTCACATGGTGATGCATCAGCAGAAGGACATGCAGGATGGCATGACCCCTGTGGCATCCACGTACCGTCGGCTTTTGGGGCTGCTGCTGAGGCGCAGAGGAAGGAAGCAGGAGCGAGGCTTGTGGGGCCAGGGATTCGACCAGTTCCATTCGATTAGGGTTAGCCATGTTCTTTATTTAGCGTGGCCAGTGGCAAAAGGGGTTCCCGGAAGTTGCCGAGGGCGTGAGCAAGGCTGAAACGGCCGACGAGCCGACGAAGCACTAGTTTGTAAACTTCACCTTGACAATTCGTTCATCACCGTCCCCCACGACCACGACCACGACAAGTGGAAGGACGAGGTTGAGGACGCCAACAGTCGTGACCCCAAACATCCCTCTTCCCCGACTCATTCACCTTTACCCTCTTTCAAGTCGCCCCCACGCTCCCTTATCGCTGCCGCCCCCATGAAGAGGCGGTCAACAATCCACCATCAGCGGCTCGAGGCCGTAAACGACTTGGTCACCCTCTCACCCCTTTCTGATGATGCCATCGTCTCTTGCCTCCGTGAAAGGTTCCTTTCGGATACCGTTTATACTGGCATCAGCAACTCTGCGCTCGTCGCCATCAATCCCCACAAATATGTGTCCAGCAACGCCGACTCTATTCTCCACAAGTATGCCGCCGAGTATCGAAGCATATCCAATGACACGGAGCCCCTTCCACCACACATATTTCAGCTTGCTAATAATGCGTACTACCACATGCGGCGGACGACTCAAGATCAGAGCATTATTTTAACGTGAGTATTCTTCCCCTGCCCGCATGCGGCTTTCACGTTGGTACGGTTCAACCTAAATTGACTTTTTGATAGTGGTGAGACAGGGAGTGGGAAGTCGGAGAGCCGTCGACTTGCCATCAAGACCCTTCTCGAACTGAGTGTCAGCAATCCCGGCAAGAAGGGGTCCAAGCTTGCGCACCAGATTCCCGCCGCCGAGTTCGTTCTCGAGTCGTTTGGAAATGCTCGCACCCTTTTCAACCCGAATGCGTCCCGCTTTGGCAAATATACAGAGCTCCAGTTCACAGAGCGAGGGCGCCTGTGTGGGGTCAAGACCCTTGACTACTATCTCGAACGCAACCGCGTAGCCGGTGCCCCCTCTGGCGAGCGCAATTTCCACATTTTCTACTACCTTTTTACTGGCGCGTCAGCGGAGGAGCGACAACACATGCACCTCCTGGACAAGACGACCTTCCGGTATCTTGGCCAGCGTGGGATGCCGGGTGGTCGCCAGTACATGCGTGATGATGACGCGCAGCGATTTGAGCAGCTGAAGCTCGCCCTCAAGAACGTTGGTTTCTCCAAGCGTCACGTTGCACAGACGTGTCAGTTGATCGCGGCCATTCTTCATCTCGGCAATCTCGAGTTCGCGATTGACCGGGCACGTGATGTCGACGCTGCCGTCGTTCGTAACCAGGATGTTTTGGCCTTGGTCGCCGATTTCTTGGGTGTCACTCCGTCGGCTTTGGAGACCGCGCTCTCATACAAAACCAAGCTTGTCAAGAAGGAACTCTGCACAGTATTCCTTGATCCGGATGGCGCAGCTGATAACCGTGACGACCTTGCCAAGACACTTTACTCTCTTCTGTTCTCATGGCTTAATGAACACATCAACGAACGCTTCTGTCGCGATGACTTTGTCACCTTCATCGGCCTCTTCGACCTCCCTGGGCCCCAGAACCTCACATCTCGACCCAATTCCCTGGACCAGTTCGCCATCAATTTTGCTAACGAGCGCCTCCATAACTTCGTTCAGAAGAAGCTCTTTGAGAGCCACGTTGCCGAGTACAACAGCGAGGGCATCTCCCGCTTCGTGCCGCAGATCCCCTATTTCGATAACTCAGAGTGCGTGCGACTACTGATGAATCAACCGGGCGGGCTCATCCACATCATGGACGACCAAGCACGTCGTGCGCCGAAAAAAACGGAACACACGATGGTCGAATCCTTCGGAAAACGTTGGGGAAATCACTCGTCTTTCAAGGTCGGCTCAGTGGACCGCTCAGGCTTCCCCACGTTCACCGTCAATCACTTCAACGGACCCGTCACTTACTCGTCTGAAGGCTTCCTGGAACGAAACCTTGATGCACTCAACCCTGACTTTGTCTCATTACTTCGTGGCAGCACTTCTGGCGTTGAGGCAGCGGCCGGCGGCGAGGGTTCCGGGTCCATCAACCCCTTCGTACGCGGACTATTTTCGGGCAAGGCAATTGCAACCCAGATGCACCCGCGTAATGAAGACACGATTGTCGCAGCGCAGCAGCCCGTCAAGCCTATGCGTACCCCTTCGACGACTCGTCGGAAGAACACAGTCAGGCGTGCTCCAACTCTGGGTGACGTAGAAGAAAAGGAGCGTGACGACGACGATGTGGCGCCAACGACTGTGAACAGTACAAGCCCTTGCGTCGCAGGCGAATTCCGGAGTGCGCTTGACACGTTGTTTGATACTCTCGAAGAGACGCAGACGTGGCACGTCTTCTGTGTGAATCCGAATGACTCGCAACTGCCGAATCAGCTGGAGGGCCGTTCGGTCAAGGGACAGATTCGTAGCCTGGGCTTGACAGAAATCGCACGGCGGTGCGTGAACGTATTCGAGGTTGGCATGACACCCCGCGAATTCTGCGATCGGTATCGGGAGAAGCTTGCTGGGGTCGGGATCACGGAAGGCGAATCAAGGGAGCAAATCGAGCGAGCCAGGGCGGTCTTGGACTTAAAGGATAATGATCTAGTTCTCGGTCAGTACAAGGTGAGCGTGTGTAAACCGTGTTGTATTTGACGACCACATAACGGTTCTACCCCTCTGCTTCCAGGTCTTCCTATCGCACACAGCTTTCCACTCCCTTGAGGATGACTTGCGCTCTCAGGATACGGAAGAGATCAAGCGCAATCGCATGCGAGATGCCGAGATTGAGGGTGGTCTTGATCCGCGTGGCCTAGCTGACCCCTACGCGCCCTACCGGGGTCAGGATAGCGAACAAGACCCCCAGACACCTTACTTGAGTGGCCAAGGCGATACTTTTAACAACTCTAGTCAGGTCCTTCCCCTTGTTGCCCATGCTTCACCTTTCCAGCGTGCCGACATGTACAACGAATATGATGAACGGCAGTCTCTCCGTAGCGAGGAGTTCGATGGGCGCAGCAGGTTGACAAGCGCCCGTGATGACTCGATGTCACTTGGAACAGAATCTTACGCCCCCTCGCGTAACATGTTCCAGAATGTAGACAAGAACGCGCTGCTCGAGAAGGAAGCACTCCCAGGCGAGATTCACGAGGGAGAGGTTGCAGAGTTACTCAAGGAGACGTCCGCGCGTCGGCGATGGGTTGCACTGTGCTGGCTACTCACTTGGTGGGTGCCGACGCCGTTCTTGCGGTGGTTTGGACGCATGAAGCGCATGGACGTGCGGCAGGCATGGCGTGAAAAGCTCGCGCTCAATATCATCATTTGGCTCATGTGTGGCTGTGCGGTCTTCGTCATTGCCATCTTGGGCGACCTCATTTGCCCCACGGAGCACGTATTCTCAACGAGCGAGTTGGCAGCTCATAGCGTACAAAACCAGCCAAACAATGTCTATGTGGCCATTCGCGGGGAAGTATTCGATCTCACCCAAGTTGCGCAGACTCACTTGCGGATTGTACCTGTCGTCTCGCAAAAGTCAGTTATGAAGTACGGCGGCACTATAGCCGACGATCTTTTCCCCGTTCAGGTGATTTGTCTACTGGTATCTTCCCTCGTTCACACAGCTGACGACCGCGCAGGTCAGCGCACTTTGCAACGGTGTCGACGGAAACGTTAGCCCATATATTATCCTCAACTTTAACAACAACACCGATCCCAACGCGCAATACCATGATTTCCGAGTGTTCACAAATGACTCACGGCCAGACTGGTACTTTGAGAGCATGACAGTCATGCGCTGGAACAACCGAAGAGGATTTGTCGGTTACACGCCCAAGGAAATTCGCAATATGGCCAGCTCCGGACGATCCGTCGGTATTTATAGGGGTCTTGTGTATGACGTTACGAATTACCTGCAGTTCCCCCCCGCCTTAAGAGCACCGTATGGCCAGCAAGCTCCCCAAGTCAGTACAAACTTCATGGACGGTGGCGTTTTGGACATTTTTAAGTTCAATTCGGGCTATGACATCACGAAACAACTGGATAATCTCAACATTGATTCGAATGTCCTCTCTGCACAGAAAGTATGCCTCCGGAATCTTTTCACAATTGGCAAGGTGGACAACCGCAATTCACCACAATGTCTATTCTCGACGTACATTCTGCTAGCCCTCTCAGTTCTCATGGTCTGTGTCATTGGGTTCAAGTTCCTGGCCTCCATCAACTTTAGTGCGGCACGTGCGCCGGAGAACCACGACAAGTTTGTCATCTGCCAAGTACCGTGTTACACAGAAGGCGATGCCTCCCTCCGGCGGACCATTGATTCGCTTGCGCAACTGAAGTACGATGACAAACGTAAGCTGCTTGTCGTCATCTGCGATGGTATGATTGTCGGATCCGGAAATGACAAGCCCACACCGCGGATTGTGCTGGACATTCTGGGAGCGGACCCTAATCAGGACCCAGAGCCGCTTAGCTTCCAATCTCTGGGCGAAGGTGCGAAGCAACACAACATGGGCAAGGTTTACTCTGGGTTGTACGAAACGAACGGTCACGTCGTGCCGTACATGGTCCTCGTGAAAGTCGGCAAGCCGAGCGAGCGCTCTCGACCTGGGAATCGTGGCAAGCGAGATTCCCAGATCATGCTTATGAGCTTCCTAAACAAGGTGAGGCTTTTTATAGGCCAACTTGCGTTGAGATTCATAGTCCGGGCAGGTTCACTTCAATTCTTCGATGAGTCCAATGGAACTAGAGATGTATCACCAGATCAAGAACGTCATCGGCGTCAACCCCACCTTCTACGAGTATTTGTTTACCGTGGATGCCGATACGGTCGTGGACCCTATGTCTGTGAACAGGCTGATCTCTGCGTAAGTTTCACTAGAGTATCTTACCTGGGTCTTAGTTTCCTTCTAACAACGGAGTAGAATGATCCATGACAAGAAGGTGATCGCTGTTTGCGGTGAAACCGGTCTGGCTAATGCTAAACAATCGATTATCACCATGATGCAAGTCTATGAGTACTTTATCTCGCATCACCTGGCGAAGGCATTTGAGAGTCTGTTCGGATCTGTCACTTGTCTTCCTGGTTGTTTCTCGCTCTATCGCTTGCGCACGCCCGACACCCACAAGCCTCTCCTTATCGCCAACCAAATGGTGACAGACTATGCTGAAAACCGGGTTGACACGCTCCACATGAAGAATCTTTTACACCTCGGTGAAGATCGTTACCTGACTACCCTCCTTCTCAAGCACTTCTCGAACTTCAAAACCCAGTTTGTCCGGGATGCTCACGCTTACACCGTTGCACCGGACGACTGGAAGGTGCTTCTCTCGCAACGTCGTCGTTGGATAAACTCTACGGTTCACAATCTCGGCGAGTTGATGTTCCTTGATAGGCTCTGTGGATTCTGCTGTTTCTCCATGCGTTTCATCGTCATGATCGATCTCTTGTCTACCATTATTCAACCTGTTTCGGTTGCATACGTACGCATATGATCCTTCCTGGTGTTGTTTTGACATACTAAACCTGTTATAGATTGTTTATCTGGTTGTTCTGACGGCGGGAGAACACAAGGCCATCCCTACACTCTCGTTGATACTGATCGCGGCGATATACGGTCTTCAGGCGTTCGTCTTCATCCTGCGTCGCAAGTGGGACATGGTTGGTTGGATGATCTTCTACATCTTCGCAATTCCTGCGTTCTCGTTCCTCCTCCCTCTGTATTCGTTCTGGAGAATGGACGATTTCTCATGGGGTCAGACACGTATTGTCATGGGCGAGGCCGGTAAGAAGATGATTATCCACGTACGTGTGTCTCTCTTTCGTAAGTGGGTTAGAATTCACGCTGGCCTTTAAGGACGAGGGCAAATTCGACCCTCGCTCTATTCCGTTGAAGTCGTGGAATGACTATGTGAGTTGGGTGTTTTCGTCAACTCGGTCGTTGCTTAGATGACGCCCTTCAGGAAAATGAGCTTTGGGATAAGGAGTCGAACCATAGCATAGGATCCTGGGTGCCCCCGACGAAGCTGAAGAATGAGGGTTATGCTGAATCTCGCACCTCAGTCTACGGTCGCGAGACATACTATGAACCTAACCATCCCCGCAGCTTCTCCCCGTCCCCATCTCAATTGGGTAACGGTGCCTATGCCTCCCCGCCCGGATATCATTCTGGACGGAACACCCCAGCCATGGAGGGAAGCCAGATGTACCAGTCATTCTCGCGGCCGCCGACAAATTATCTCGATGTTGCGATACCCACAACGCGATCTGACGCAGCAGGCGAATTTAGTTCGCCAGGACCATCAGACGCGGAGATCGACCGTGCTGTGCAGATGCTTTTACGCGACGCAGACCTCAATGCTATCACGAAACGTGAGATCCGTCGGAAACTGGAGGAGCATTTTGGTGTGAACCTGGCATCGCGAAAGGCCTCTATCAATGCTGCGATCGATAGGGGTCTGCTGGGCCATGCATAGATACGCGTTGTTCATGGACTTGATAAGCCTTGGACGTCTTGGACTTTGAACTTGCCTATCTCTACCTTCCTTTTTCGAGCCACTTTTTATCCTCCCACACTCATCCTTCCACACTCGGATTCTTTTCTCGTTGACTTCTCTACCGCTCTCGCACCCATACGGTTAATTTCGGACTATGCATTACATCCTGTGCTCTGATAATTATATCACATATACTCTCTGAATGTAAACGACGACTAAATGCAAACCTGCCAGCGACATACAGGTACCTGGAGGTACAGCCGAAACTCACATACCCCATACCCCATTTCCAGTAGCCATGGCCAAGGCATGAGATATGATAAAAAGGAGGATGCCCTTGACCTCCATCACCCTGGGCTGCTCATGAGAGGTTCGACTGTAATACAGTGAAGGTAACATGATAGTAACAGGGCAGCGAGGGGTTAGACTATCCCGTCGAAATCTAGAGATGCGCGTGAATCAATATACTTGAGTAGATCGTCGCCT
>QLOT01024030.1:0-10915 GCA_003313875.1 Russula aff. compacta | reverse complement strand
TTCCAAAGCTGTTGGTATCGACCTTGGCACAACCTACTCGTGAGCTTCCTCTTCTTCCCCTGGATATATGCGCACCTTCTTACCTCGTCCCGTATATAGATGTGTCGGTGTCTGGCAAAATGATCGCGTTGAGATCATCGCGAACGACCAGGGTAACCGCACGACTCCTTCATACGTCTCTTTCTCGGAAAGTGAACGCCTGATTGGTGATGCTGCGAAGAATCAAGTTGCGATGAACCCGCACAACACGTACGTATATTATAGTCCCATCGTCGTCTTAGCCTTATTTCATCTATGTTAGTGTCTTTGATGCAAAGCGTCTCATTGGCCGTAAATTCGACGATGCTGAGGTGCAGGCCGATCTCAAACACTTCCCTTTCAAAGTCTTCAACAAGGCAGCGAAGCCCTACATCCGTGTCCAGTACCGTGGCGAGGAGAAGGAATTCGTGAGTGGAAAATTAACTGGAGAGACTTATCTCTGGAGCTGATCACATTCGTTTCAGTCGCCGGAGGAAATCTCTTCTATGGTTCTCTTGAAGATGAAGGAGACCGCGGAGTCTTACCTCGGTGGTACCATTACGAATGCGGTCGTCACGGTTCCAGCTTACTTCAATGACTCGCAACGTCAGGCCACAAAGGATGCCGGTACAATCTCCGGTCTCAACGTCCTTCGCATCATCAATGAGCCAACTGCCGCTGCCATTGCATACGGTCTCGACAAGAAGGTCTCTGGCGAGAGGAACGTTCTCATCTTCGACTTGGGCGGAGGAACCTTCGATGTCTCTCTCCTGACTATTGAAGAGGGTATCTTCGAGGTCAAGGCTACTGCTGGTGACACCCACCTTGGTGGAGAGGACTTCGACAATCGTCTCGTTAATCACTTTGTCCAGGAGTTCAAGCGCAAGTTCAAGAAGGACTTGTCCTCGAACCCCCGTGCCCTCCGTCGTCTGCGCACCGCTTGTGAGCGAGCAAAGCGTACACTTTCCTCTGCCACCAATACTACTATTGAGATCGATTCTCTCTACGAGGGCATCGACTTCTACACTTCCCTTACCCGCGCTCGCTTCGAGGAGCTTTGTCAGGATTTGTTCCGCAGCACCTTGGAGCCCGTTGAGAAAGTTCTTCGTGACTCAAAGATTGACAAGTCCAACGTGCACGAGATTGTCCTCGTCGGAGGTTCCACTCGCATCCCGCGTATTGTAAAACTTGTGTCCGACTTCTTTAATGGCAAGGAACCCAACAAAAGTATCAACCCGGACGAGGCCGTTGCATACGGTGCAGCCGTCCAAGCCGCCATTCTTTCTGGTGATACCTCCGAGAAAACCCAGGACCTTTTGCTCCTTGATGTCGCGCCGCTGTCCCTTGGGTAGGTTTCCTTCTAACTATGTGTTCCCTCTTGGTTGTCTAACGTTATTTCAGTATCGAAACTGCTGGTGGCGTCATGACTGCGCTCATCAAGCGCAACACTACAGTCCCGACCAAGAAGTCAGAAATCTTCTCTACATACTCTGACAATCAACCCGGTGTACTTATTCAAGTCTACGAGGGTGAACGTGCGCGGACAAAAGACAATAACCTCCTCGGCAAATTTGAGCTCTCTGGTATCCCCCCAGCTCCTCGCGGTGTACCTCAAGTAGAGGTCACCTTCGATATCGACGCGAACGGTATTTTGAACGTCTCGGCGGCCGACAAGACGACAGGTAAATCAAATCGTATCACGATCACCAATGACAAGGGACGTTTATCGAAGGAGGAGATTGAGCGGATGGTCAATGACGCCGAGAAATACAAGGGTGCGTAACTAGTTTCACTAGTGATTTTCTTTTTGGTTTGACCCATCACTTCAGCTGAGGACGATGCTGCCGCGGCTCGTATTTCTGCGAAGAATGGCCTCGAGTCATATGCGTACAACCTCCGCAACTCTTTGACTGACGAAAAACTTGCTGGTAAATTCGACCCAGAGGATAAGTCGAAGTTAGAGAGCGCAGTCAATGAGGCTATTTCTTGGCTCGATGCTTCACAGGAGGGATCGATCGAGGAATACAACGAGAAGCAAAAGGAACTCGAAGCTATCGCGAACCCCATCATGCAGAAGTTGTACTCCCAGGCAGGTGCAGGAGGCGCAGGAGGTTTCCCCGGTGCTGGTGCTGGCTTCCCAGGCGGTGCACCGGGCGGTGCACCAGGAGGCTTCCCCGGCGCTGGCGGTGAGGACGGACCCAGTGTTGAGGAGGTTGACTAAGGAGTAGTCTATGCATCTCGGCCTTTTTTTCATTATCAGTTCGGACTTCGCTATCATCAAAAGTAATGGTGCTGGTGTAAGGTAGCTCCTGCATATGTCTAGAATCTCATATATCATTGCATTTTCCCTCATTCACAAGGTTATAATACATCGTGCGCGTTACCTTCTATAGGGGTTCGACCCCAATTCGACGGTGAGTTTGGGACCCATGCTTAGTACTATACTCCCCCGGTGGGTGAGCCTTATTCATGACTTAACGACGTCCATGTGCTCAGCGCACGATGCGGTTCAATATCCAGTCCGAGTCGGACAGCACATACACATACTCCATGTAAACATATGCCCGCACAACGCAGGACACGCGCCATTACATGTCAATGAGCGTGGACGCATCGAACACTGCCTGACTAATTTTGCCCTTCTTCAATCTCTTTGCAAGTCTTTCCTCCTCGGCCAATGACGCCCAATCGTCCTCAGCCTCGGCTAAATTAACGACTTTCTCTTCGCAGTCAGCTTGCGCCCGCGTCCTTTTGAGGACCGTATGCTCTTCTCTTGACTGCGTAGACGCCATCCATTCCTTCTTTTTCGTCTTTTGCGCACGTCTTTTCTCTTTTGAATCCTTCTTCGCGAGCTGCTTGCTCCATGGGATGTGGTCTTTTTTATTACTCAATAAGGATCGCTTCGAGCCACTGGATTGTTGGACTCCTGCAGCGGCCTTCAACCGCTTTGCTTCTTGAGCTTTGTCAGCGTAAGAGTAACTGTCCCACTGTATAGGGAACAGTCAACACCATCGATGGGTTCAAATGCCAAATCCTTAGGCATTACCTCGATGTCTGCATCATGCCAGTGGGACGTTTCTACGTTCTTCAATTCTGGCATTTGAGGGAGACGGAGAAGTCCATAGCTCTCGGCAACGCCGACAAAGTCGAGGCTCTTCAGTCGGAATATATAAGAGGCTTCGTGTTTACTATAAGCTCGAATGAAAGATACAAAGGCCTTCGTTGCCTACATTTCGGGATTTGTCGGAATACTCAAGAGAGAATAAAGGAGCGAGGGACGCACCATATCGTGAAGTGCCCTGTCTCCCAAAAGATGATTTCGTATCGTGGCAAGGTAGGTAGAGACTGTTTGAGCCTCTGGCTCACTATTGAAGTTCGTGGCGGTGCCGTGTTCGTCGAAGCACCCATGACTTTTCACAGGAATTTTACGAACAGAAAGAAAATCTTGGGATTGTATCAGAACACCAACACCATGGCCAGATAGTGCGTTACCAAGATATTGATGCTCCTGACTTGCCAAGAGAACCCAGGCCCGACCTTGTTTGCCAGCACGCGCAGTACGACCGCATCGATGAGAGAATGCCTTGGCATCTGTGGGCGGATCAAACTGTAAGACAACATCCACGTCAGGAATATCTAATCCTCGGGCGGCAACGTCGGTAGCCAGGAGCAACGAAGGTGCCTCGGCAGTCGAACTGGAGTTTGAGAACATATTCAATGTTCGCGTCCGCGCAGAAGGTGGGAGATGACCGTGAAGTGAGAAAAGCTGGACGGCTTCCGGCAAAAACAACGGTAAGATCTGCAACATTAAGTACGGAGACAGTGAACGGGATTAGAAGAAACTACGTACTTTATAGAAGTAGTCAACGGATGCGCCAGTCGCAAAATACAGTATGAATCGAATTAGTTGATGCTGTTGAGTCTCATGCAGAATGATGCGCGTAAGTTGAACCAGCTTTTCCGAATGGTGGCACATGAGGCCAAATATCTTCAGACTACGACGCACAAAAAAGGTGAGTTAGATCTCGGCCAATATGCTATAGAGAGCGCACCCGGGGGGAATCCGGCGCTCAATTAGCATATCGCCTTGGCCTGCGGGCATATCATCATCGGCCAATGGCCGCTTAGATTGTACTTTGACGACAATACGAGCGGGATTCCGCAAGCCAGCTCTCACGAGCTCCGACATTGCGTCGGCGTCTGTCATTGTTGCACTGAATAAGCCGGTCCTCCTTTGCTTGGGTAGCCGGGATAGGATCCTTGCCAGGCTTTGTTGAAAGCCCAGGTCGAGCAATCTGAGGAACGTCGTCAAGCAATCGACATACAGCGTGCTATTGACGTGACTGCTCTACCTGTCTGCTTCGTCAAGGACAAGCACTTCTAGCTCCTTCGTGCTGACGGAGGCCTTCCCTTTTCCAAGTAGAAATTCTTCCACGCGGCCAGGAGTGCCAATTATGATATCCGATCCCTGCATGAGGAAGGATTCCACATCCTGAGCTGTGGATGACTGTGATGAAGATACAAGGAGAAGGGCAGGTGGAAGGCAGCCGTTCGTTGAGGTTCGTGAATAATCGATATCTTCGTCGGGGGGTATTACCAGCGGTTGGGATGATAGAAAGGCAGTAAAAACTGAATGTATCTGCGATGCTAACTCCCTAAGCCACCTCGAATATTGAGCGAATTTTTGGAAGGCGCAGTAGAGGGTCACCTTGTTGGACTGATGATCAACGCGCCGATCTCATTCCGCTTGAACTTTTTCTCCCTCCTGATGATACGCTCGAGAATTGGTATCACAAATGCCAAAGTCTTTCCTGAACCTGTCACTGCCTCTACTACGACATCCTTGTTCTGCATGAACAAGGGAATGGTAGAAGCCTGAACGGGGGTCATTTGAGAATGACCCATGGACTGGATCACGTCGAGGCTGATGGGGCGAATGTCAAGAGTGATACCCAGAGGATAGGATCACTTACACCCAGTCTGTCAACGGTGTGGGCAAGGACGACCATGATCCAGCATACGCTGGTGCAGCTGCAGCCATGACCGGGGATGGGGACACGGGAACGGGGAGGGCGTGCCCGGCCCGGCGACCGAGTCCAAATCGTCACAATGTGTCTTTCGCTGTCTCTCAACTCTCTCATCTCATCAATCGCATCACTCGACTCATCCCTCGCTGGCGTCCGCGAGCTGACATGGAGCCCGGTGTCGTGGGCGCTCCGATTCCCAATGGCTTCTCGTTGCATCATCAAGGACCCTCTTCGTCCACCTCTACGACCTCCCTAAACCACGTGCATATCTCTGAGGCCCTTCTCAAATCCGAGGACAATGGCGCAACTTTAGATTTCAGCCACAAGGGCCTAACAGACGTCGGTGAATATGGTGCTGAACAGCTCGCCACCATCGGGCGCGAGGATTTGATGGAAGATGAGAGTTCTGTGCTAAGGTGGGCGCGCCTTCGCTTGCATGTCCTCCACACCTCACGTACCTCTACCCATATTTGATTGCTAGGATTACTTTAGCCTCTAACCGTCTCGCCACACTACCCATGGCTTTTGCATTAATATCTCGCCTTCGTTACCTCAACTTAAAAAACAACTGCCTCACCGTTTTTCCTGACGTTGTAAGCTCATTTACTGTCCGCACGGGATGCTATCCACACACGATTGACACCGTGTGCTATCAAGCTCACCGTCTTGCCCTCGCTTGAGATTCTTGACATTGCTCGTAATAAGATTAAGAGACTTCCCACCGAAGCCGGGTCCTTAATCAATCTTCGTGTACGACCTCTGCATTATCACCTTTGCATACGCCCTTACACCCTTTTGATCTTTCAGGTGTTCTCGTTTTATCGAAACAAGATCACCAGATTACCTCCTTACTTGGTAAAGTTCACTCATCTTTCTATTCTTCGAGCGGAGCAGAATCCTTGGGAATGGCCCCCCAAGAGACTCATGGAAACACAATCCCCCATGAAGGATTTTATAAAGGCGGTTCAACAATGGGTCGAGGATAATAGCCCTTCAGAACATCGCAGCTTAACAGCCGATTCCACCCTGCGTGAGGATTCAGGGTTGGACCCACGACGGTAAGGCCCGTTCCTAGCAAGAGACAACCTATACTCAACCCCCTCAGAACTAACTTCGCAACGTCCGGGAGTCAGGAAAATGATATTTACAATGCGCCAATCCTCCATGCACGTTCCTCCTCAGTCTCCTCAACGACCTCGACTCAGTTCGAGAGCTCCATGATGCAGCCGTCTGACCTATCGTCTTCTCATCCTCATTCCAAAGTGCCCTCTCCCCTCTCACTAGGACCTCTGCCTTTCGGTGGGCGTGTTTCGCCGCCCTCCCACTCACCGGACTTGCCGATCCCCGATGAATTCATTGATTCATCCACTGACGACGACATGTTGAAGCCCATATCTGATATTCTTGCCCACGTCCGCAACGCATCATATGCCGGATCTAGTCGAACACCCGCTCGAGCAAATATTCTCTCGAAGAAAAGTCTACCGGATCTAAGGCGGACTAGATTTCCGCCAAGTCAGGAAATACCTAGCAGGTCACCAACCGCTCCGTTATGGAATCCTCTTACTGTCAACCGGTCTGTTGATCAGTTCCTTTCTTCTCGACAAGACTCTTCGAGCTCTTCCGAGAGTGCACCTATCAGTTCCCGCGCGGATCAACCGATCCCTAACGGAGATGTTGCCTCCTCTCCGGTCACCCCGAATCGCCCGGCTCCTACAATGGATGGTGAAAGGCATTCGTATTTCCGCCGCTTTTCTGTATTGCAATCGTCCTCCATTTCCATCCCTGACTCTCTCCTTCGGCTTGTGGATGCCGCCCGCGGAATATTGTTTGCAGTATCACAGATTTACCAGACACTTCATCACTATACGGTATATGCCATCGACGAGCGGCTGGCTTCCGTTCTGTTGAAAGTACTTGACCCTGCGAGTAGTTATATAACCCAGCTGATCAACGCGTTGGACCGCTTCGATTCGATGAGCCGTCGGGGGCTACCAACACCCTCGGCATGTAGGGGCGTAGTTGAAAGCTGTAAGGATACTCTGGCTATTTTTGGTAAAGCTGTAGGGGTTCTTTCCCTTCAGCTGAAAGTGCTCGCCACTCAAGACGACGTTCGCTACACGAGACAGATGCTATTGGTACTCTACGGCGCCACTGCGGAAATCTCCAATGCATGGCAATCGATGGCCCCACATCTTAAAGCCGTTGAGCCTCTTCTCCGGGATCATCGGCCACCACCGACAACCAAGACACGTTCAGGCGGCCAAACCTTCCCTCATCCTCCCTCATTGACTATCGTACCGACTCCCGCTTCGCCCTTCTCGTCCATCCCCCCCCGTCCCGTTCTCGTCCCTCCAGATAGTGCCGGACCTACTGAGCGAACTCACATCGCTCGACGGCACGCGGGGTCCTTCAGCTCCAAGGACGTCGAAATTGGTCGGCACATGGCCGCTTCTGATGAACCTATGACCATGCAAAAAGGCGTCGTGTCGGGGACTGCCGCAGAGGTCCCTATACCTCGCGTCCCTCGACGTCATCCTGGTTTGCTACCCCTGCACAACGGCTTATCACCAGTGACTATTCCCCGAAAAGGTTCACAATCTCATGATGCTCATTCAAGGCAGGGATCTTTGTCTTCTTTATTGGAGTCATCGGTGGGCAATTCGCCCTCCACCACAGGACGACTACCAGTGGATGTCCCGACCACACACCATAGTCTTGTGGACAAGGAGGCGATTGACGCCATGAGCAAGGCGGTAGAGGCAGCACCGCCTGTCTGGGCTATGATGAACAGCATCCTTGCAGACTTACCGGAAAAGCAGGGCGATATCAAGGAAACGCTTGTCAAGGCCCAGAATGTGACACAACTACTGAAAATAGACATCTCACTGCTGCAAGACGGCGCGAATGTCGAACGAAAATCACTTCGAAATGATGCACACCTCTTTGTCAAGGTGAGTTTGACTAAAAGATTTTTGATCGCTCAAGTTGCTCACCTGGTGTTTTTCAGCTGGTAGTCCACCTCTCAACTAACGTGAAGTCATATGTCGATTCTCACCCCTTGTCTGCGGCCTTACGGGCCAACATGGTCAAACTCACCAACGCCACTGAAGAATTTATCATCTTGCTTCACGTGTCGTCTTTCTCCAACACGGCGACCCCTCGACCGCATACGCCTTTGGTGAACGGCCTCTCTAGCAATAGCGCTGTCATTGGGGCTGCCTCAGATGACCCACAGCCTGCTATAAGCCTCACGCGATCACGCAGCGCACAGGCTAATACGCCAAAGCCTGTGACTCCTCTACTTAGGGAAATGCCCCATAGCGCCTTACCACAGCAAACGTTTCGAGTCCCACCAATTCCACATTAGCCCAGGACGACAGCAGAAGCAGGCCTTGACGTTGACTCGTAGCTGCTCCTCTTATTGTTGTGCATCCGCACGCGAGCGACGACCCTGGCGTCCTCAGTAGACACTTGACACTTGCTTGTCTCTGCCTCACTCAACTTTGTCTATCCTCGTTCCATCTCACTGGGCCACGAGACCCTGGCGGCATTCCTTCTGAACGCGGCTCTCCGTGCGATGATGGCGAAGAGGAATAAACGACAATCTGTCGTAGTATGTGTCATTGCAGAGTATGCAAAATGGAAGCAAAAGATCAAAGATCATGCAGTCGTGATGTATAACAAGAGACATGTGAGGATAGCAGCACTTCAATTAATCGACTTTTTTTGACTTTCCGTCTGCTTGTGGGGACATGGGCCCACCGTCGTGTGCATTCGCGACGATTTTGTCGATCTCCGCCTGAATCTCGTACAAGTTACTTTTCAACGTCTTTGCGTCCTCAAATTTGCGGTGAGCTTTGGCCTCATCGACGAAGGACTCTAGAAGAGCCTCTTGCTCGAGCAGGGGCTGAAGGGCGTGCGCAAGCTCAGAATCTGGATCGATGATGGGGCCATCGACCGGTGTAGTTTGTGGAGATGATTTGGAAGGCTGCGGCAATGACTAGATCAACGAGTTAATAGGATTACAACCGACGCATCACTCTCAGTACTCACCTGTAACGGGAACATGTGTTTTTGTAGAAAGATATTAGCTCTGGAATGCACAGCAGCAAGGACTCGGTCCTGAGAACTTCCGGGACCTGAGGTAGGAAGCGCTCGAATCCGCTTAGCGAGAGCGTCATACTGAGCAAAAGCATCTAATAATCTCTTTCGGGCCGCCGATGCTTCTGCCGTAGGCTGATCGTCGGAGCTGAAGTGATTGGTCATCTGGGGTCATAAGATAAGACACCTGGGCAAGACCTACTGGAGGGTCAACAAGAGCTCTTGAAATTGAGGTAGAGCGTCTTCTATTTCTTTCTCCAAACTCATGAACACATCATAGAGTTTTGAGAATGTTGGCAATCGTACACTGTCCCGCGCGTACTGCTCGCGTCTGGGCAAGAGAAAATCAATGCGTGTCGCCGCAGGGAACAAGAAGCCTCACAACAACACCGGGCGGCAGGTGCGGCAAATCCTAACTCCTCTTAAGAACTTCTCATCAGGATTGATCCCACCTCTACTAGCGCCATGTCCTGCGGAACTAACAGTCCGTCGCCGGACGCCGTAGTCGACGCCTTCGCTAACCTCTTCTATCTGGCCCGACTTCGGATCGTAGATAAAGAGAAGCGAGCAAGTGACAGGTCGCTGTGGGTGTTTGACAGGCAAGGAGCAAATAATCTGGCCACATAGACGGCAGTGGTGCTTGCGATTTGTTATTGGATGAAACGACGCCCTAAACGCAAGTAAGTGAAAATAGCATTACCAAGTAAATGGACAACGTACGCGCACAGAGGACATTGAGAGACGTCTGCGTCACTCTGCCAGGGTGTGATATGCTGTTCGGCAGCTTTATGAAAATGTGACAACGGTCAAAGTTCGCTTAAGGCAGATGCGTATAACTAACCTCGAATATCAGCCTTGCCACCCGCTGCGACTTGGCTCTGAATCACACCTCGCCAAAGATCACTTGGCCCCATGCTTCTGATGTCTAACTCCCATATTGAGGACATCCTCTTCGCCTTCTTCGGGTGGATGGTCGCGCTCTTATCCTTATCTTCCCCGAAGTGCAGAGTCATCAATTTTTCAAGACGCCGTTCCAAGCGCGTTTGCTCTACACGTCCAATGTTGCGACGACACCGGCGCACTTCAAGGAACTCGTCCGTAAGAGGTCGATACACACCTTTGGGCTGAAACCCTGGTCGGTAAGGTGCTGAGGGTCGCACAGACGTACTGGTACGCGTGGATGAGGGTGAGCGTGATGCAACGGGTGAGGAAGCGGTGGGAGTCTGAGATGGTGATGACGATGGGGCTCTCTGCATGGGGAATGGTAGCGGCACTACAGATGAAGGACCTTCTCCCGTCTCGACCGCGACACGTCGGTCGGGTTGATTTGCATCACTCTGATGTTGACTATTCCCCGTGGCCCTGCCAACCGGCACATCCTGGGAACGTGGTGCCTGGGATGGGTCGCCTGGGAGGGTGACAGTCGACAGGCGACTATGAGGTTTATGCGGCTTGTTTGGATCAAGGGTCCGTGATGGCAGAGAAGCTGTTCGCGAACGATCTTTTCCCAAGCTCAAAGGAGAGGTGACAATAGGTGTCTGTGTAGCACGGGAGGGGACGTGACGAAATGTCGACGTCCTCCGAGTACGCACTGAAGTCGAGGACGAGGTAGTGCTCGAGGACGCCGCATTTCTCGCATCTGATACTTCCGCGTGAGAAGAAGTAGAGGCTGGGAGAGTCGTAGGCAAGCTAAGGAAGTGAGAGGAGGAAGGGCCCGCTCTCTCCGACGGTGGGATCTCAGGCGTGGGGCTAATAGACGATGCTGA
>QLOT01024028.1:0-10446 GCA_003313875.1 Russula aff. compacta | reverse complement strand
CACAACCGAGGGCTGTGTGTATGTGCTATGCGCACCTTGCCATATGTCGTGTAGTCAGATAGATATTACTTACAACTGAAACAAATAATATCCATCTATTTCTGTTCCGATGAAATCCCGCCGTTTGTGTCTCTTACTCATGGGTGTTTCTCCGTGACCCTATGCAGTGGGTAGGATCTCCATTTGTAGGTCTGACAGCAGTACCAGGCTACGGGGTGGGGAGGCCAGAAGAACGAATGAACTTGCTGACGTGCTGATTTCTTGTTTTGTTGTATCGAGGGTTTGTTCAGAGCTAGGAAGATAGCAAGCGGCGCGCGACGATAAGGGGGCGGTACCGGAAGGCATACGGACCGCTCTTGGAGGGCGCTACGCGGCTCTCGATTACCGTTCCCTGTCCATCGTCACCCTTCCAGCTATCTTTCCTGAATTCATGTCGTCAATACCGACCCTCTCTCCCAATTTTCAGTCCATTTTCGATGCCGCATTGCATGATTATGCCATACAAACAGGGATAGACCTTACCACATATCCCTTCGCCCAAGCACTCCAGAACTGCCACGATGCATCTGCCATTCTCGACCTCTTTCAAGACAAAGCAACACAATTTCAAGCATATCGGGATGGAAATCGCAAATTAATAAACTCGCTTAAGCCCGTGGTACAAGTCCTTCATACGCTTTCTGGTATCCTTGCGTCGGCCGCCACCTTGGTCAGTCTGTGAATCATCGTGTCCATCACGTCTCATCTGATTGCAAATTATTGCGCTCCCATTTCTAGGTGCCACTCCAACCAACAAGCGTAATCCTCGGAGGCATCGATGTCCTCCTTTCCGTATGTATCTCTATGCCCTTTCTTCACTTGGGTCCCTCTAACATCTAGGTATTTTAGACTGTCATCGAGATCAGTGCCAGTTACGATACGTTGATTGAACTTTTCGAATGTGTCGGAAACTTCCTCACTCGGCTACGCGTCTATTCCGAGATTCCTTTCTCTCCTTCAATGTCCAATATCATCACAAAGATAATGGTCGAAGTTCTTTCCGTACTTTCCGTAGCAACGAAGCAGATCAAACAGGGACGATTCAGTGAGTTTTTTGTGTATCCTATGTATCTGGTTATTGACCTTGCTTTAGAAAAGTTTTCAAAGAAATTGTTGCGAGAAAGAGAGATCGAAGATGTGCTGCAGAGGCTGGACCGCCTCACCGTTGACGAGGCTCGCATGACGGGAACTGAGACGCTTCAAGTTGTTCATGGCCTTGTAACAAATATGAAGCTAGTCATGGATGGTACGCAACTCTTTCTACGCAACTCCTTGTTTCGCTTTGGATGGCTCACTGGACTATTATGCGCTTAGATGGCAGGACATCGATGGACGATATACGTCAGGCTCTCGGTGTGTTTCTCTTGCGAGCCATGATTGCTATATTGACTGCAGATACTAGTTACGATGCAACAGATGACAAGTGAGATAAACAAGATGAAACGTTAGCCTTTCCTTGCATCTGTCGGTAGCTGTTGTCGAGGCTGATCGGGTGTCATAGGTGACCAGTTACAAAAGGACATGCGATTTTGGCTCTCCCCTCCAGATCCATCCAAAAGTCATAACATCGCTCGTGGATCTCATCACGATGGAACCGCAGAATGGTTCACCCAAGGCAGTACCTTCAAGGAATGGATAACAAGCGGATCTCTCCTGTGGATTCATGGAAAGCGTACGTTGTTTCCTGATCCCCCATCCATCCCTCTTGCTGATAGCACGGGGTTCTGGATTTTGTAGCAGGATCGGGCAAAAGTATACTTTGGTACGCGTTATCCCCACGTCGCTATCCCCAGCGCGTTCATGTGAGAGCAGCTCGACCATCATTGAAGAACTCGAGATGAGATGCGATCAAGGACTGGCAATGATGGGTTACTACTACTTTGATTTCAAAGACATCGCAAAGCAAGGAACCCGCGGCCTCCTCACTTCAATAATTGGCCAGCTCTGTGCCAAGTCTGATGCTTGTTATCAGATTCTTTCCGACTTGTATTCAAAGAACAATGCTGGATCGCGGCAGCCTGGAAATAATGCACTCACAGAATGCCTGAAGGCGATGCTCAACCTGCCACAGCAGCCGGTATTGTACATGATTATGGACGCTCTTGATGAGTGTTCTAACACATCCGGATTTCCAACGGCACGTGAAGAGGTCCTGGACCTCTTAGAGGATCTTATTGGTCTAAACCTTCCAAATTTACGTATTTGCGTTACAAGTCGGCCGGAGATCGATATTCAGACCGTTCTCGGGCCCCTCACATCCCACCAAGTGTCCCTTCACGACGAAGTTGGGCAGAAGCAGGATATCCTTGATTACATCAGCAATGTGGTTCACTCGGACCGGAAGATGCGGAAGTGGCGGTCTGAGGACAAGCAGATGGTTATCGATACCCTTTCAGCGAAGGTAGATGGAATGTGAGTGATTATTACGGTGAGGTCTTTCCGAGTTTGCTTACTCGACGCACAGGTTCCGATGGGTCTATTGTCAGCTGGAAACTCTGCGCCGTTGTTTCCCAACTGTGATTCGCGCCGCTTTGGATGAATTACCCGAGACGCTGGATGAAACATACGAACGCACATTACTAGGGATTGAGAAGGAGAAACGAGAATTCGCCCATAGATTATTTCAATGCCTCACCGTTGCCGTTCGCCCACTTCAGGTTAACGAACTCGCTGAGGTTCTTGCAATTCGCTTCGACCCCGGGCAATTACCTCGATATAATGTGGATTGGCGGTCAGGGGATGCACAAGAGGCTGTGCTATCTGCATGTTCGAGTCTGATCGCTATTGTCAATGTCGATGGGTTACCTGTTGTTGAGTTTTCGCATTTCTCTGTCAAGGAATTCTTGACATCCGGCCGCCTGGCCAACTCCTCAGAGAGCCTTTCTCGCTACCATGTTCGTTCCCAAACTGCGCATACTATTCTCGCGCAAGCTTCCCTCAGCATCCTCCTCCATTTCGGTGATCGTGTCGACAAAAGCAACTTCGAACGGTTTCCATTTGCACGATACGCTGCCCAGCATTGGGTCGACCACGGCCGATTCGAGAATGTATCGTCTAGCCTTCAGGACGAAATGGAACAACTCTTTGACCCGGACAAGCCATCGTTCGCCACATGGATTTGGATATACGATATTGACCATCCATTTAAACAACACATGTTCGAGGCCCAACCAACACGACCCGAGGCTGTCCCGTTATATTATGCCGCCCTGTGTGGTTTCCGTGACCTCGTCAAACGCCTCATTGCCACTCATCCAGATGACATCAATGCCATTGGGGGGTACCACGGCACGACTGTGAATGCTGCACTTATGAAGAATAATGTGGAGATTGCGCTACTGCTCTTTGACCACGGTGCGGACGTGAATTCTAGGGGCATGAGAGGGAAGAAGACTCTACTGTCTCAAGCATCATGGGACGGCCGTCTTGACAACGTGGAACTGTTACTCGAACACCACGCAGATGTCAACCTGCGGGACAGGGATGGTGATACCCCACTAATGGTAGCAGCATACCAAGGAGAACTCGAGATCGTGCGAGTATTATTACAGCACAACGCGGATGTGGATACCCCAAACAACAAAGGCTGGACTGCATTGTTTGCAGCGTCGCGACGTGGACATCTAGATGTCTTTCGGCTATTAATCGGGAGCGACGCAGCTGTTGACACCCAGGACAACGAAGGCTGGACCCCATTGGCGGCAGCATCGCGACGCGGTCATCTAGATATTTTGCGCCTGTTGATTGAGAGCGGCGCAGCGGTCAATACCCCGAACAACGATGGCTGGACCGCATTGTTGGCGGCATCGCGATATGGACACACAGATGTCGTCCGACTATTGGTCAAGAGCGGTGCGGCTGTGGACATCCCCAACAACCAAGGCTGGACTGCATTGTTATTAGCGTCGCGATATGGACACATAGATATTGCGCAGTCCTTGGTCGAGAGCGGGGTCCTTGTGGACACCCCACACCGTGAAGGCTGGACCCCGTTGTCGGAAGCATCGCAATATGGACAACTCGAGACTGCACGTTTTCTTCTTAAATGTAGGCCAAATGTCAACTCGCAAGATAAGAGTGGTTCTACTCCATTGCACAAGGCAGCGCACAATGGGCATCTCGAGATCACCAAGCTGTTACTGGAGTCAGGCGCGGATGTCAATATACGAAATGGCAGAGATCAGATTCCCCTAGACCTTGCGAGTGCGAGTGGGCACAGCGAAGTGAATTGGTACCTAGCCGAGTATATGGGGGTGGATATTCCTCCATTGGACGAGCATCAGCAAAATGACCGGCCGGACACTGCACTATCATCACCCAACGCCGTGGAACGCACATATATCCCTGCCTATATTGGGACAACTTCATTACTTACTGCGTCCGAGCACGGGAATGTTGATGCTGTCCGGTCATTACTCGACCACGGAGCTGATGCCAACGAACGGGATCCGTCTCACTCAGCTCCATTACACATGGCGTCGATGAAAGGAAATCTAGAGATCGCAGATTTGTTAATCAAGTACGGCGCGGACGTGAATTGCAGAGACAAGGAAGGCTGGACAGCGTTGCATGTTGCATCACAATTCGGATATCTCGACGTCGCGCAGTTGTTGCTCAACAACGGCGCTGATGCGAATGCGATGCGACAGGACCTCAGGACACCATTACATCTCGCATCGAAGAAGGGTCACGTCGAGATTGCAAAGCTACTGTTCGAACGAGGTGCAGATCTTCATATGCGAGACTTTCAAGGGCATACCGCATCTATGGTGGCATCGAGAAGAGGAGAGCAGGCTATCGTGCGACTATTATCTGGACGAGACGGAGAGGATTGAAATTGAAGCAGAAATTGTATAGACTTGTGCTTTTTCTTTTGCCCTTTGCTCTCCCCCAGCGCTAACACTTATCTCTCATGTAACAGTGACTTCCTGACGCCCCAATCTGAGAAGGGCTCAAGGGAATCAGGGGGAAAAATCTGCGGTTGCGACAGTGGCGGATATGGTTTATCAAGCGGTGCTTAACTGGGGGTAGTTGGTTGGTGTAGAGTACGCTATGTCCATTAGTCTGATTGGAAGTAGAGCTGTGGGTCGGTGGCTTGGTGGTGTGGTATTATTAAAGTGACTGACGACATTCCTCTAGTCCTTGCATGAGTCAGATTAACGGTTCAAACGGCTCAAGCATCAAAGACCCACGTTTGTACAGCTCATGTGGTGGTCCTTAACTAACGCATAGGATACGATATATATCTAATTATGTGCATGTATTGTAAGATTTCACGATCGAGTGCCGGAAGTTTTGATTTCTCAAGCGCTCTGAATGTCGGGTAAAATTATGATGGATGGGGGGGATCACTACGTCTCAAACTTAGAGTAGAAGTCATGTATGATCATAGGGCTCTTCCCCCTCCTAACACAACAGTCCCTGAGAGGCCGAAGCACCAGAAAATGGAGTTCAGAGGGCATCAAAGATCAAGCTTGCCTACGGCTTGAGTCCGCGCGATATTTTATGGACACCCTATCACCTTTTGGGAAGAAGAACGTAAGAACACGCCTTTCACACAGACTCGATTTGAGTGTGTTAGACAAAACAAAAGGCCATGAAAGGATTCAATTAGGACATGCTAGACAGGATGGTCATCAGGGGGCGGGCACCGTAGTACAAGGTATCTGACGGCGGGATACGCTGCATGTTCCCCCCGATGCACCCTGGACTCTGAGAAGTCGGGTGAAGTAGCAAGACCTCGATAGTACTGGAGCATAATACCGGTACTATAAATAAGGTGAAGGGCGGATCGATTGCCCTGCGTGCCCACTGAGCCGCGGCCTACTTTGTGCGGGCTACTATTGGCTCTTTCCGGAGTGGTGATAAATTCCGAGGCTTGGGGATGCTTGGGGATGCAGTACAAGTCATCGTTATTACATGCGTTTCACATCCCGTCAAGAGAATCTAAATAAACAAAAACCGACTTTATTATTGTAGCTTGACGGAGACGAAATGGTTGGTGGTGCCCAGTACGATGGCGCAACGCGCAACCTGCCTGGCCCTATTTCACGGTATACATCACAAGCATCCTACGACCCACGATCACCTGAACCTGCCAAAAAAAAAGGAAGAAGTACCATATCACGCATAGATACCCTGGGGGTTGCACGTAAAAGACCCCACCTTGAAAAATCTGTACGCCTGGAGGGCATACACACCGAGACATGTAAATTCGCCATCCCTGACAACATCGCGCCAATACCCAGCCTCGCATGCGCAGAGCTTCGAGTGGCTACCGGTGCCAAGCACGGCACCAAGCAAGCGCAGCGGCTACAGACGTCTAGGGCATACACCTATTAGGGAGCTACCCTTGTATAGCCTGTTTTTCGCTGGCGGCTGGTATGGTTCTGTCCGGAATAACAAGAAACATCAGGATAGAGGTACAAAGAGGTGGGGGGAGAGTGAGGACGGAGAGTAGCGCTAGAGGCCACACGCAAAAATGCATTGGCTCCGAAGCACACGACTGCCTCCGTGGAGAACCCCAGAATGCCAGTAATCTTGAGTGTATGGACGAACCGGAGCCCCGACAACCATGCCGTCACGTATGATGCGTTACTCCTTCTCTAAGCTCAAGAACAAATAGCACGAGTTGCTGTACGCTTGCCCTCTTTTCCCACGTCTTACCTCTAGCTCATGCCGAGTGCCAGGCTGGTGCCGCCTCTTGAGAGCGGCAGATGCAGTAACGGGAACAACGTAGCGCATATACGTGCGGATGGTTGAACACGGATGGGCTTGAGGTTACTTAGCAGTGTGAAAAACGAGGGTGTTTAGCGGATGAGGTCAACGCAGTCGGTGTGATCATCTGCTCAAGAGCATCCGTGCTGTGAATCAGGTGTTTGAATGTGTAGAATACTTTGACAGGGCCTCGGACATGTTAAAAGGTAAATTGCATGGGTAGTACTAGAGCGTGTTAACTCGTCCGACTGCTAGGCTTGGCGCCATCTCTAGGCATCGTACTCGACCAAGTTTATGAGTTCGTTTACTGGAGTGATGACGTACCGCCTGTGCGTGTCGAGTGCTGTGCAATTTGCTTGCATGGGATCTTATAAATGACCAGGGTATCATGAATTGCCAAATTTGTAAGGTGTCAGCGAGGATATCTTGGCCTCTTCAGCCTAAACAGGGTTGAGTAGACACAGGAACGTTGTCGGGAGTCTGTGCGGACTGCTTGGAAACAAGCGAGAAAGAAGGGTCATTGAGATGGAGAACTATAACCCATAAAAAAGGTGTTGAAAATAGTCTCAAGGAAGTCAAGACTGGACAGTGACAGTGCAGTGAAAGAAACAACTTTTCTCATCACGTGGAAGTCACAGCCAACGTCAGTAAAAGCACGTGATCAAAGAGCGAGTTATCCAACTTTTGTGAATGAATTGTAGTCGCAATCGTCGAGTCGCCGAAGGGGTGGGATGGCTGGCACTGGCACAACACAGACCTCACCGGCCTCACCCCTCTCGCCTTGTGCCGCATCGCCTTCCTTGTGTCTTTCCCACCACCTCCCTCGCTTCCTTCGTCTGTCCCTCGGACTGCTTTGCCGTCGCAAGATAGCCGTAGAATAACCACACTGCCTCCCGCCTCGAGACGAGCCTATCCTCTTAAAGCTCTCAGCGCTTCCTTCCACCCCGCGACTCTCAACCACTAGCATAAAGCAGCTGTGAGCCAATCGCATCATCTTCCGCCTTCATAGCACCCGACATTTTATCTTTCCTCCTTTACCTTTATTCCCTCTCACTTAGGCAATCGGCGTGCTCACAACGACACCGCGACAGTACGCCCTCTGAATACTATCCCTAACTCATTTCTTGACATCTCAGACTAACAACTCTTCATACACCCTTCCGTACAACGACGACGTGTACAATACCACTCATCCATTATCGCCGGGATTCTATACGAACATATGTGTTTTTAGAAGCTCCTTCCTTGAGGACGGCATAATAATCAGTAGAGCAAATCTCAGTGTGTTTTCTCTTCCATTTCCGTGCGCTCTCTTGTCTCGTTAGTGTTGGCACTGCATTTGTGGAACCGCTATCCACAACGCGCCCCGCCTTTCACTCACTTTGTCTCGGCGCTCGCACCCTTAGAACTGCTGTCCGTGGGGTGTCTCACATTTCCCGCTCGCATTCCATAGTGTCGCCCATCACCCGTCTCCCTTGTGATCGTGACAACCATTCCATCCTCGCAGCCTCCAACCAAAGTTGCACTGCACCACTAAAGGCGTCCGATTGATGCCCAATTTAAGTTGGGAGGCAACCTTTTCACAATCACTTATAAGGTCACCATAGCATGCGGATTATAAAAAGAGGACAGGAGGAAGTGCCCGAAAGCCTGAACGACAAAAGATGGCGGCTGTGGCCCGGGTTTGCAGCACTGGGATACAGAAGATAAGTGATTCTCTCGACGAATTCGGACAAATGAAACTTGAGTGATGAGCGAAGTGGCGAGGACTCTGGGCCAGTTGGGGAGATAACTATTATGGCACTGCCAAGTCATACTCAAACACTCTGCTTGGTACCACAATAAGGGGCCGCCACCGGACTTGACAAAAACAATGAAGGATGATTGGAGGACTGTGGGTCGAACATCAACTTTGGGTGCAGTGTTTACTTGGGTGGCAGTTGGCCCAGCAAGATACAATGCAGATGGCACCACTAAAGGGGATGAAATGCCATTATCTATCCGAGAATCACCTCATTTCTACACGCACCCGTCTCGACGACAAGGTGTGCGTCTCGGAACTAGCTGTCCGGATCACGTGTGGGAAACTGCAGCAATCCACGCGGGTAGGTCGCGGCGTCAAACATTTCCATTCCTGGTCAACTGATTGCGCCTGCTCTAATTAAGTATGTGCTGTACGTCCACCTGTTTACCTCCAACTACGACGTTCCTAGGGTCATCATTCCTTCCACATTAACAAGGCCTTCTCCTGAGTTCATGTCCTCGCTACCAACCTCTCCAAACTTTCACTCCATTTTCGATGATGCCTTGCGTGATCATGCCAAACAGACGGGGATAGACCTCGCCACATACCCCTTCACACGATCCCTCCAGAACTGCCTTGATCCATCTGCCGTCCTAGAGCTCTTTGAAGATAAAGCAACGCAGTTCCAAGCCTACCGCGACGGAAATCGCAAATTGATCAACTTCCTTAAACCAGTAGTAAAAGTCCTTCATACGCTTTCTGGTGTTCTCGCCTCAGCCGCCAGCCTGGTTAGTCCTACGAATTATCTCGTCTTATCTGATCACAGTTTTATGCCACAACGTTCAGGTGCCATTCCAACCAACGAGTGCAATCCTTGCGGGAGTCGATGTTCTCCTCACTGTTGGTATCTCTACGTCATCTCTTCGATCCTACTCAGTCCTCCTATTTCAGGCTGCCATCGGGGTCAGTGCAAGTTACGACGCGTTAGTCGACCTCTTCGAATGTGTCGCAAACTTTCTCAATCGTCTACGCATCTATTCCGAGATCCCTTCCTCCCCATCGATGTCCAATATCATCACGAAGATAATGGTTGAAGTCCTGTCCGTGCTTACCCTAGCGACGAAGCAGATCAAGCAGGGACGACTTAGTGAGAGACTCCTCATTTCATGCATATCCGGTTATTGAACTTGCCTCAGAAAAGTTTGCGAAGAAATTGTTGGGAGAAAGCGAGATCGAGGACGTACTGCAGAGGCTGGACCGTCTCACGGTTGACGAAGCTCGCATAACTGGAACAGAGACCCTTCAAGTCGTTCATGGTCTTGTAACCAATATGAAACTAGTCATGGACGGTACGCATCTCTTCCTTGTTTCGCTCTCAACGACTCACTAAACTTATTCGAATAGATGGCAGGACATCAATGGACGATATACGGCAGACTCTCAGTACGTCCAGCCTACGAGAAATGAATGTTATATTGACTATAGATATTAGCAACAATGCAACAGATGACAAGTGAGATCAATAAGATCAACCGTAAGTTGTCTCCCGTATCAACGGTAGCCATCATTGAGGCTGACAGTGCGTCGCAGGCAACCAGTTACAAAAGGACATGCGAACTTGGCTCTCCCCTCCAGATCCATCCAATAATCACAACACGGCTCGTGGATCTCATCAAGGTGGAACCTCAGAGTGGTTCACCCATGGCAGCACCTTTGAGGAATGGATCGCAAATGGATCTCTCCTGTGGATCCATGGAAAGCGTATGTCTTCTTCTCGTCTCAAGTCCATAGCTGTTGCTAATAGCGGCTGGACATCTCATCTTTTAGCAGGATCCGGGAAGAGTATACTCTGGTAGGTGCCCTCCCACGTCGTCGTATCAAGCGCGCTCATATGAGAAATCAGCTCAACTATCATTCAAGAAGTCAAGATGAGATGTGATCGCGGA
>QLOT01023963.1:0-43395 GCA_003313875.1 Russula aff. compacta | reverse complement strand
ATTCAACATATATTCAACTTTTATGCAAAGGGGCCTAAAGAATTCAACATGGCCTTTAGCCACATCCAATCTTTGCAAACTGACCCTTCACCAAAAGTGTACACTCAAGTAACTAGCAGCCCAGCCACTACCAGCCACTTCACAACACTGCGCTGGCAGTTTTGGCGTGTGGCGGCAGTTTTGGGTTGTTGATGTTTGATGTCATGCAAAACCTTATTAAGCCTTATTCCCGATTTATTGCATTCTTCCTGCACGCTGCAGGTTTCAATTAACGTCGAGGCCGTTTCCGACCAACAAGGTTTAAGCAAGAAACCCCAGACTTCTCGCCATTCAAAAAGGCCGCGTCTGAAAATGAATATCGAACTTCCTTGGAGTATTTCATTCCGCGTTACAACTATAACTATACTGGCAAAATTGTGTTGTGGTGGGCAATAGAATATGGTACATTGCACCTCCTAGGTGGGTGTCCCATTTAGCGCCTGTTCACTAGGTGTGGATGCTGCAACTTGTTGCATCGCCGAAAGGGCGAGCACTCTGGGCCATCACAAAACCTTGATGGGCTAATGTTGCATTATTATTTGAAGCCGAGAGTTGTTGTTCGAGGAAGGTGGGTTTATCCTATGAACCTCACCCAGCCGTATTCGGGAAGCGACGAAGCGACAACTGACGAGATAGAGCTTGCTTCTATTGTATGGAAGCATTCCGAAGCAAAGCAGTTTGAGATGCAAACCACAGTGGGGTATATTAGTGCTAGAATTATTCAACTAGGATATATATCCAACGGCATGTGACAGTGCTGCAAGAGTATGATACGCAACGTGGGGGAGAGAGCGTGAGATTATCACAACACCGAACTAAAAAGCAGTGATGGGTCACAAACAAAACACCTTTCTATACAGAGCAAAAAGTCCATGGGACATAACCGGATGAGCTAGCAGGAAAGAAATTACCAATTGTACGTATGTACGGGTCGTCCGTTTTTGTAAGAAATCACAGGCACCTCAGCCGAGCATCGTACCTTCACGCCCCCGACTAGCATCTCATCGCCCCCGATTGTGTGCTGGGTCCACTCTACTCCCGGCAGGAAGATGAGTAATACACGGGACTAGGCGGAAATGGAAGAAGGGTGCCAGCATTCATAACGCCGTAACGGGATCATTGCGGATGATACCCGGGGCCCGAACCGCTGGACGGTGTTGAGGTACCTCGATCCTGATGGCTACCAGAAAAGTACTGATGTTGTTGTTGTTGGGTGTAGTACCCGTGGCCGCCACTTCCCGGTGTTGGTCCTTGCGACGACACATATGATGGGGTATGTTGGTTTCCCATGGTATACCCTGGCTGGTGATGTGAAGACATTGACGCTGGTGTTGGGAAGGTGTAGCCAGCGCCAGCGCCGCCCGATTGTTGCGTATAGTTTCCTAACATGGATGATGAGCGCCCACCACCATAGCCATTCTCGAGAACGCGTTGGCTGGGGTGTGCGTAGTATGGGTCAGAACCGAGTGGGCCCGACCCAGTGTGTGAGATGGATTGCAGCGAGAGTGGGTGATACAGCTGTAGACTGTCAGTGGGCATGGACGCACGACGCAGTAGTGTGCCCGTAGAAACGCCAGAGTGACTCGCTCCACCACGCTGCGAAGGAAGAGGATGAGTTGTGGCTGGTCCGGATGACGGTCGATGAACAGGTGCGAGTATTCGTCGGCGAGCCTTGAGAAAGTCATACGGGTCAGTGAGAATCAATTTCACCGAGGCAAAAACCCACATTGATCATCCAATTAGAAACCTGACTCATGCTCAGCCCAGTCGCTGCGCACAGTTGCTTCTTCTCGTCCTCGCTGGGATAAGGGTGATCTGAATGTCGATGTAGCCAGTCTTTCAGGAAATCGGTAGTAGGTTTGGGTAATTTGCCACGCTTTTTCTGGGGACGGTCAACAAGAGATGAAGGTGCCTGTGGAGCTGGAGGGGTTCGGGAGGGCGACTGCACCGGTCCGTTGGCCGAAGCTGAAGGAAGGAGGATATCCGGCGAAGAAAAGTTCCACTCGTCCTTTGCCGCGTCTGAGGCAGAGGACTGAGTGTAGGATGCTCGCCGCTCTGCCTGGCCAGAAATACGTGCGACACTGCCATACATAGGGGCCTGGTTTGCAGGAGGAAACGTATACGAACCACTCAGGGATGAATGGCGCAGATTGTCGTCGTACTTTAAGGAGCCGTTCGCGCTGGGTATGGGCCCGGGAGTTGAGTTTGGCCTTACGATTCCCGGAAGCGATGCGGCGTGGCCTGTGGCCGTGCCCCAAGATTCTGAATCGGAAAATTGCAGCGACGGTAGATGGGCGCGGGGCAGAGTATAGTCCGCCGTAAGAGGAGAGCCAAAACTTGAGGTAGGGAATGAGGGGGATGTGGACGACGAGGTGGTTGTGCCCGAGCTAGATAGAGTCGCGGCACTAGGAAGTGAGGCGTGGTCTGGGAAAGACAAACCAAGCTGAGTGTCAGCCGCAAGCTTTGGCCTAACAGATGACTTGTCGTCTGAATCAATGGAGGACTGAGGAGGGAATTGATAAGACGACAGAGAAGAGGGAGTATGTGCAACGGATGTCAGCCCTCGGGAAGCCGGCGTCACAGAAGGGAGTCGACTACGAGAGCTTAGCTCCGAGGAGAGGGTTGGCAGGGAAGCACGACGATGTTCTCCACGGAAGGGGTCCTCAAACGTCGAAAAGATTGAAGGTAGCTGGATGCGCGGACTGCCTGAGACGATAGACGATTGTTCGCCTGTGTTTGTGGGGGCGCTGTCACCTTCCCAAGCGGAGTTGTCCAATGAGAGCTCTGTGGGGCGGGCTCGTTTGGGCTGCGGAGATTGTGCAGGCGAGGCTGGGCGCTTGTCGGGGCGGGGTGAAGATTCAGACTCTGCAGAGGTGACGGATGACATGCTCGAGCCGTTAAAGTAGTCACAGTCGAGGTCGGGAGAGCTATGGATGACATCAGATATGGTGAAAATCGCAGAGGCAAGGGCGGGAGGGGGTTAGGTACCGACCTTGTGACGGCCGGCGATACCGAGGCTGAGGGAGGGTATGCGAGGACCGCAGATTCGAATGCAGAAAAAGCGGTTGGACTACTCTCGGGGGTGCGGGCCAGTTGAGAAAACTTGCTATAAAGTCAATCAGCAACAATGTTGACGGGAATCAACGCCGATCTAAGGCATGGGAAAGGGAGAATTGATGAATCGTGGCGGGAGGACGATCCATGCCGGGGAGGATGAGGGCGGAGAGTGGCTTCCGTCCATCGAATGACACCTCTCTCGTGGCCGTTTGACAGGTGACAGAACGCATGACGCCGAAAAGAAAACGAGAGAAAAAGGGATCATAAAATGAATAGCATTAATGACATACTCGTCTGTGTCGAAGGGGAGAGGACCTAAAGTGTTGTATGGGTTGACGAGGTAGTTCTGGCTCTCAGTCTTGGTCTCAATCATGGAGGCAGGAGGGAAGCGCGGAGGAAGGAGAATCAAGAACGTGAGCAGATCGAACCTGGATGATACGCAGTGATTTATATACGCGTCGCATGCTTCTTGGGAACGGAGATGATGTTCGGCCATGCCGCGATGCTCACATAGAAGGCCAGACCATCGAGGAAAGTCTGGGTTTCGCCAGAAAGCTGGCTACCCAAGATTCAACTTGAATCAGGTTCCATTGATCCCAGCTTCCCGAGGGCATAATTACGCGAACGACT
Source organism: Russula aff. compacta (assembly GCA_003313875.1). Taxonomy (NCBI): domain Eukaryota; kingdom Fungi; phylum Basidiomycota; class Agaricomycetes; order Russulales; family Russulaceae; genus Russula; species Russula aff. compacta. Next base: position 39,669 of record QLOT01023963.1, on the reverse strand, counting down.
TACCCTCCGCCTCTTTCCTGGTTTTCCCCTTCCCCCCCCCTTTTTTTCCATCGGCCCTTCAGGTGCGCCCAACAACAAACAGTACAGCGCTCAGGCTGTTCCCGCCCTGTATTGTGCAGAACAATGTCCAATGAACACCCAGATCCCAATGGAGCGCCTACATTTATCCCGTCCTATTTGCCCTTTATTCTCTGCCCAAGGCCATATGCCCGGGACCGGATCGGGTACCTTTCTCACGCAGTTTCCGTGTCGAAGCTCGAAGCGGACGAGGGGGCTTTTGATTTGGCTACGTGGCCAGAGCCCTCCGCCTACGACTTTTACTAGGCGGAGGACGGGGAAAGACATCCAGTTCGCTGCGCGTATGTATTCTATCTCTGTGTTCCCTGCTAGTCCAGCACTGGTCACCGTGACCACGATTGCGACTCGGAGCAAGGAAGAAGAACGGATGCGGAGCTCGTCCGAAATTGGCTACATGAAAGGGCTCGCTTACGGAACTCGCACTAAACATTCCATAACTACTAAATCGAGGATTCTTAGCTTAATTAAAATCAAGGCACTCCACCTGGGCGTCGCGGAGTTCTGCCGGCAAAGCGCGCATTCCGGGGATTACATCACCAGTTCCCATCCGTAACCCGCCTTTGTGCAGACCCGAAGCCGACGTAGAGGTCTCCAAAGCAGAGTAATTTCTTTGCCTGTGCTTTAGTGCACGGGAATGTGACTCTTTCCCCACCATCGATCATCACTTTGAAACCTGCAAGCAGCGCAATCACTGCCATCACTTTTTTTTTTTTGCTCTTGTGCGCTTAGATAATGCCGTACCCTTCGCGACTCGTTGCCTGCATTGTATCCATTTTCAGCTTTACCCATGACCACATGCCAGGGTACCATCACGTCTGGAACTGTACAGCATGAATGTAGATTGCCAAAAAGATTATCCCATGGTCTATGTAGATCACACCCACTCAACCAACCACGCATACATCCCTGCGTCTCCACCGTCCCGGAAAGCACGGATACTCCCACCAGACTAGTCCTCCCACAGCATCAAGAGCCGTCTTCCCTCCGTACCTTACCCCTTGGCTAATGCAATCCCTTCAAGGAGCTTTTCAGCCTTTTCTCGTTCCTTCCGGCCAACGATGACACCATCTAACATGCGCACTTGTGGGCAGGCTCGCATAATTAGGCCGCGATATGTGAGGCGACCTAGGTAGGCCTCATCCGGAAGATCTCGACGGAATTTTGCGTCTAGCTCGTGCCACGCCAGCGTCGGCGCGACACTGCTTGTTCCGTCACAAGGGTTGCCCCTGTTCCCACCCCTGGTGGTCGTTCCTTGCTCATCTGTGTATCCCAAATCCGGATCCGAGGGTTTGCTAGCACCCCGACCGCGTTTTTCCCCACCACCCACTCGAGAACCAGCCTCAGATGGTTGAAGTGCCCCAGGTGCATCTTTCACGAGGAGTGGCAGATACCAACCCAACGTACATGGATTCATTCTAAGGGAAGGGAGAAGTGTTAGCGGAACCCCCGAGGAGTGATGAGACCAGGAAGTCCATATTGCAAGGGACGAATGATGCGTCTCATCGAGGACCCCGGATGCGGCGAGAACAAGGGTCAAACAAAGGGAGGAAGGGGGAACTACAGATTACGATAAGCCAGCGAATGAAACGTACCTGAAGTCGACCATTTCCACGTCTGGACATCCCCTCAACACTTTAATAATGCCCTTTGTACCTTTGAGCCTTGACCCGATGATCGTGAGCTTGTTAAGCCTGCGCAGGCCCTCCAGCGGTTTCACGTCGTAGAGGAAGTTGTAATTGAGGTTTAGCACCCGAAGGTTAGGCACAAAAGTAGAGAAATTTGCGGGGAGTCTCGACAGCCGGCAAGCCGCAATCTCTAGGTAGATCAGATTGTAGCAATGTTCGGAAAGAAAATCCGCTGGCAGAGCATTGCCTGTTTTGTGGTACCGTCAATTAACAATTGGCATTATATGTCGCCGTTCGGAGGGAACTCAATTCACTAACCAGACAAATATAGTCGCTTTACGTCTCGTACGTCTCGTATTGAGAGAGATCTATTTGAATTGAGCCGATGTCATTGGTATATTCCTGACTAGACTCACAAGCCATTTCCTCCCTGATTGCGTAAACTCAAGTTTTCGAGTCTACCAAGCACGTTCGCTTTCTTGAGCTCTGTGAGTGTGTTGTTGTCGATATAGAGCATCCGCAAATTTGGGAAGTGAGTGGCGTCGAGACATTTCAAGCGGTTGACGCTCAAACGCAATATACGCAATCTAGGCAGGATGCCGTGAGGTTTGAGCTCATCAAGGGAGTTGTTGTCTGTACCGGACAGCAAGCACGAAAATTAGCAAAAGCGGTGGGGGAATTAGTCCAAGAAAGTGGCATCGCCCGGGGAAGCATAGCAGCGGAGTCTGCCATAAAGAGTACATTGTGTGGAGCCGTGGGGGAAGGTCGGCGTAGGAGAGATCTCACCCCCGATGCGTCTGATTGCCTTGAGCACTCACCAAGATTCAAAACAACCAAGGAAAGTAAATGGGACAGCCCGGTTATACGCTGGATCCGGTTTTGGCTTGCATTTAGTACCTCAAGTCTTGGCCTACAGAAAGAGGGGGGGAAAAATGGAACAATGCCACGCGGAGGCCAGGCGTGAGGGTGACACGGATGTGACAACACGGGGATATGAAACAGTGGGTTAGAAAGGTGTTCTCCGGGTATAGACGGTACGGGAGAAAGGCTCACCAGGAACCTTGTGTGAAATCCATGTCGGCAATGCGATTTCTCTGGAGGCTAAGCTTGACTAGGTAGTCCATACGCTGCAAACCCTCCAAGGATCTAATGTGATTCCCATCTGCACGTAGTTCTCGAAGATGCCGGAGGCTTTCCAGTTCTAAACGTAATTTCATGGCCTTCGATTTGTAAGGGCAACACAATAGAAACTTACGGCTCAAGCTTTCGATGTTGTTATAACTGATGTCAAGGTGCACCAAGCTGAGGAGATGGCTAAAAGATGTTGCCCTCGTTAAGCTACCTCGCACAACGTCGGGAAGTTGTTAGAACTAGCAGGCCATGCTCCGGTGCGGTTTACACAAACCTATTACGAGAAACTGATAGTGACCTGACTGTAACGGGAACCCCGCTCAGCCATGCTAACTGGTTGGAGTTGCTACCACCACGTCAGCAGGTTTCACCAGAACAACAGAACCTGGATATAACCCACAGTGACAATGTATGCAACCGAGGCAGAAATTCTTGGAGCCTTGCGACGCTCTCGAGATTCTTGTTTGCTAAATCGATGGAGTTCAATTCTTCCCAGTATGGTTCAAACGGTTGCACGTCAGTAATAACCTGAATGAGTTTGTCATGCGCAACCCCAAACGACGCCTCGGTCAAGAATGTCGCATTGGGCCGTCTGCCCATTCCCAGTGCTGCGCTGGGCGATGTCGACTGCTGTGATCGTACAGGCACACGTCGGGTAATTTCCGACATCGGAACCCCGGTGTCAGACATTGCATCGGTGCCGAGACTATGCTTGATGCTAGGGAGTATAGTGCCAGTAGGGGGGGCCGCAAAGTTGGTGGATCTTGACGGCCACTTATCGTCGATACCTACAGAAGACCATATTGAGCCCAGTATATCTCAAAACCCATTGTTTCGTACTCCGGAGGCCATCTAGCATCTCGCCAATACGCTTCGACCGTGCAGATGGTTCAAAGGGCGAGTCCCCGACTTGAACCTGGCTGACTAGTTCGCGGTCGCTGCTGTCTGCGTGCGTGCTTCGTCCAAGACCCCTGATGGGCCCTTCTCTCTTACCATCCGAGAAGCTAACAGATCGTCGGTGGCCGGGCTTGCCTGCGGGTGTATGGTGGCTATTAATGACGGGATCCACAAATGATACCGCAGGACTCGCAATCGCGCTCTTTAAAACAGAACGGATGGGCGTGGGTGCGAGCGCTTCACGACCAGAGGTACATTTAATGACGGCGAGGGCGCGCCCTTGATATCTTTCTTCATCACTTGAATCTGGATCGAAGGCAACTTCAGGTGGGCCCGCCAGGGAGAGTGACGCTGACAGTGCGCTGATTTCTGTCACATCCTCGTCGTCATTATCTGAATCTGTAGTATCATCCTCACCAGGGGTGCTCGTGGCCCGCATACGGCTGTGGGAGGGCCCATCGAATGAAAAAGACGTGAGTTCCATTTCTTCCTCGTCACCTACTTCATCGATGTCGCTGTTATCCGTCGATGAGGGCGCTTGCTCTCCAGCACCGTCATCCGCCACAGAGTCTTCTCGCAGACTCTCAATATCACGGAATGGATCTTCACTCTCTCCGTCGATCTCCGCGCTCCCTCCGCCGCTGCCGCTTCCAGGAATATTTGGTAGTTCCATCGTAGTGGCCTTAACCCATCGCATCATAACTTTGTCGAACACCATCCTTCCAACCCGTTCTGGCAGGGTAGGTACGTCTTCGGGCCCAATACGGGTGATTTGCGCTGGTCCCGGATGCTTCACAAAAGAGCCCGAGCTTCCCGCCGTCCCAGATGCCGTGCTGGAAGAGACGAATCGATTAAGATCCTCGCTAGGCCGCCCCAGAATGGATGTTGTGGCAGCGGCTGTCGTCCTAGCTACTGGGGAGAGGAGAACATTGGCGCTGATGCCTACCTCGAGTGTACTGGCACGAGGCGGTGGGTCAAGCGGCCGAGGCGGTGGGGATGGGGGAGGGGCAACAAGAATGGGGGGTGGAGGGAAGTGTGCGTAAACACGCGATGTGTCTAAGGAGGCCATGCTAGTGTCCTGCTTCAGGTGGTAAGTATGATTACATGGAGTTCAGGATGACGCTACCATTAGAGAAATCTTTGGAGAGTCGCTCCCTTGGGCAGTTGGTGGAAAACTTCGCTGGGTTTGAATGTGATGGGGAGGGGAAGTGCTAGTAATTGGCCGGGTAGACCTGGATGCATCGTCGACACTAGGAGATGACTCCGTAGCATCTGTAGAAAATATGCGCTTGGATCCCTTCATATCCTGTTTGAGCTGAGCCATCAAGCTCTCTGCCTGTTGTCTGTAACCCAGGGAGGAGTGACCCTTCCTTTTGGAGATGCCACTCAGCCTAGCTAGAAGCGAATCTTTGCTGGGTCCTGGTGAGTCAATGACACTGGATTTTGTCGCGACTTCCTGCATATTAGTAAGATGAAGGTCACTCTAACAAGGGTTGACTCACATAGGTTTTCGCGTGGTAGGTTGTCATTCGAGTTGGGATGTGCAGCGGAGGTGCCAGTCGATGTAGGGGTAAGAGAGTGCTTTGCATTCTTGATCTGGGCCATGAGGAGTCTGGACTCCCCAGCATAGTCCTTTCTGCAGATAGGGCGCCTTACGCCGTAGCGAGTGTAACTTTTCGAGCCATGAAAGTCACTAGCAGGGCTAAGTTTGACCCGCTTCGCACTTCGTAGTTCGATCGAACTGGTGTGTGCTGATGCCTCAGAAACCGGAGGGAGACCGAATGGCGATGAGGTATTAACAGCAAGATTTCCCGCATTGCTACCAGAGGGTGAATTGACAGCGATGGAATCAACCATGGCAGATAAGTGATCACGGGTAAAGGTGTCATACTGGAACTGAAAAAGGCGTAGGGGAGGATCCGTTAACATAACAGCAGCACCACCTGTGGCATTCTTGTCTTGAATGAGACCAGGGGATGAAGTGTGAGGAACGGGCACAGGATGTGGGACAGAAAAGGTGAATCGGCAAGACATTTCTGGTCGCCAATGATCCGTGCCACAACGGCAGATTGCAATCCCCTCCTGACCACCCATCGGAGAAGATACGGATAAGGCCTGTACTGCAGATGATTGCAGTTGGCAAGAGAGGTCGTTATGCCCTGACGGGTTGAGACTTGGGAAGACGGAGATCCCTGGAGAGGGTGGGTCGAAGATGCGTTCAAGAGCAATGGGACTGAAAAAGTCTTTGATTAAACCCTTCCTCTGAGCGGGAGTCTTCTGTAGAAGTGCTGGGGGGGCATCTCGGCGAATCAAGAATGTACCCAGGACATCAGCGACGTCTGTATCTTGGCTAAGGCCTGTGCCACTGTGAGCGGGTTGGTGCAGTGAGCCAACTGGAATTGTCAGGGAGATGGAGCGGGTGTTATGCTCGGAGACATCCTCGAAGTCATTTGGCCACTCGTCTTTGAGTTCCTCCGTTTGCCAGGCGGGTTGAGACACCATTATGTTTTGTGAGGGAGCCGTCAATCGTGCCGTGTATCAGAGCGCGGTTCCACACACGTGATCGCGAATGTTTTACGTTTCTATTGTAAAATCATCGATTGGATGCGCCTAATTCAATGCCCACTGTTGCACTGACCCCGCAGGCCCCCTGCAAGACAGTCCAGCCCGGAATACCAACGCGATCTCCCTTAGGCATTTCCCATTCTCCTTTATCCGGGTCCCATGGTCAGGAATGCAGAGTCCTTGAGTTCTCCCAATCGCCACCTCGTCAAGCAAGAAGACGACTAGCCATAGTGAAGATGGAATCGGAGGATCAGCATCCCCCAACAGCCCTTAATCGTACTGTCCATGGTCGCAAACGCCAGAAATTTGGCAACACTCTACCTATTGAAACACAGGACGAAACATTCTCGACTACCAGCAATGATAGTATCATTTTCCGGCACCTGCAAGAGCAGAGGGAACATCTTCCCATTGCGCGAGGTGGGACTATCCACAAATCTGTATAAGAATAATTTAGCTTCTACCTCCACCCGTCCTTTGTAGGGCGCGAGTCACTCATGCACCGTATCGCATTGAATGACGTGACCATTATTCTTGGCGAGACAGGGTCGGGAAAGACTACTCGTATGTTCTTGCGCCGCCCCCCTCCTTCCCCTCTGCGGACATTCTGGCTCAACTTTTGGGCATAGAGCTTCCGCAATACCTTCTTGAGGGTGGTCTTTACCGTGGTCAGATTGCTGTCACCCAACCTCGTCGCGTCGCCGCAACATCACTTGCTGCTCGCGTCTCCGCCGAGCAAGGGAAACCTCTCGGCACTCTTGTCGGGTATTCAGTGCGCTTCGACGAGCGCGTGTGTTCAGACACACGGATCAAGTATCTGACTGATGGGATGCTCGTGCGGGAGATGATGAACGATCCATTTCTCACGTGCTACGATGTTGTTATCGTGGACGAAGCTCATGAACGTACGTTGCGCACGGACATTGTCCTCGCAAGTTTGAAGCGCATTCTGGCTGTACGAAATGGAAACGGCGGAGTTAACAGTAGCCCCAAAGGAAAGGGCAAGGCAAATTCACTAAAGGTCGTTATCATGTCTGCAACACTAGATGCAGAAAGGTTCAGCAAGTTCTTCGACAAGTATGTTCTCTGAACTCTTATAATTCCGATATCCACACTTTACAGTGCCCCGGTGCTCTATGTCAAAGGCCGTCAGCACCCGGTATCCATCTTTCATACGTCTACTAGCCAAAATGACTACTTGGACGCTGCATTACGTACTTTCTTCCAGATACATGTAGATAGGCCTCCTGGCGATGTTCTTATATTCCTCCCAGGTATGTTCGTATTTGGCACTTCCCGATTGCACTAAATTTTCAACTATATCTAGGCCAGGACGATATTGAGAGCCTTGAGAGTTCCCTGAGCATGTATGCCGATCAACTCCCCCAGGAAGTACCCAATGTGATCATATGTTCGCTATATGCATCACTTCCTCATGGACAGCAGACAAAAGTCTTCCTTTCAACACCATCCGATTCGCGCAAGTGTATCCTTGCTACTAATATCGCGGAAACCTCCATCACAATTCCAGGAGTGAGATACGTAATAGACTCTGGGAAGCAGAAGGAGAAAAGGCACTTAGCGAGAATAGCCGGAAGTGGTGAGGAACATTGATAACTTTCCTCCGCTATTTCTGAACTGCCCGAGCAGGATTTGATACCCTGCTAACAACAGTCATTACCAAGTCGTCTGCTATGCAACGCGCTGGCCGCGCCGGCCGCGAAGGCCACGGCTTCTGCTTCCGCCTCTATACCGAGGATGCCTTCAACTCCATGGCGGTGTCTGCCGAGCCAGAAGTGCAGCGTAGTAGCCTCACATCAGCATTTCTACAACTGAAGGTAATTGGCCAGGATCTGGATGCTATGCCATTCATGGATAGGCCGGACCAGGAATCTGGTGTGTCCCTCTCCCATCAACAACCGAACCTGCTTGACGCCAAAAATTAGTTGGCTCAGCCTTGCGGACACTCTGGCTCCTCGACGCTATTGACGATTCCCGCTGTCTAACGGATTTCGGACGGTCACTTGCGATGTTTCCCCTTGAGCCTCAATATGCAGCGGCACTTCTTGCATCAGTACAGCACAGCTGTACAGCCGAAGTTATCTCCGTTGTTTCATTGTTATCGTCCTCTTCCCCCCTATTCCCGGACTCTTCATCGCAGCGCGAGGCAGCTAATGAATCCCGCACAAAATTCCGTCACCCTTCTGGTGATCATTGGACAATGTTGAATGTGTTCCGTGCGTACGATGAAGTATGTGCCCTCGAGGGCAAAAGCGGGCGTAAGGACTGGTGCAAGCGTAATTTCATTAACCAACGTGCACTTCGTGAAGCAGTGAACATTCGGACACAACTGCGGGGCGTCTGTGGAAGGATGAGCATTAACTGGAGTTTATCGTGCGGAAACGAAGAACACCCGTTGCTCCGGTGTTTGTTGAGGGGTCTACTGCAACACGTTGCGTTTTTACAACCCGATGGCACCTACAAACAGGTGATGGGTCCTTCAGTAAGCTTGTTGAAATGTTCAGCTTGTAAGATACTGAGGTCTTTCCCGTAGGTTGTCAAGATCCACCCGAGCTCGTTTCTGATGGATAAGCGGTCGCCAGCGATAATCTATAACGAGCTTGTGAGTCCTTCCACCGACAACGTGGAGTTTAACGACCTTTTTTGAAATGTCGTTGTAGGTATATACAACAAACATTTATGCCCGGGGGGTATCTGCGGTGTATAAGTCATTCATTGCTGAATTTCCGAAGCTGACTGGCAAAGGCGGTCGGGGGGAGTCACATGAGTGATGTAATATGATGTACATAGTCTGCCACGTGCAATCCTCGGCATTTGCCGCTCGGGGCGAAGTGAGACCGTGTGTGCTGGCCAAGCTCCGAAGTCCGAGTCCGAGAACTCTCAAAGCGAAAGCGATCATCAGCCCGTCGTCCTTTTTCTCTTACTTCACTGTCTTATTACTGCTATGTTACAGAGGCATGCTCTGAGGCGCCTCCGTTGCACAACTGGCAGGTCCAGGTTGCTCGTCACCCCCAAGCAAGGTTCTCTTCTTCACCGCGACCTCGCCACTCCAGCGACCTCCCTCTCGCCTAACGATCCTTTTGCAAATGGCACCAATACTCACTATGCAGAGGAGATGTACCGCCATTGGAGGCAAGACCCCACTTCAGTCCATGCGTCCTGGGATGCCTATTTTTCTGGCTTGGAGAAGGGGTTGGGCCCCAACGCATTCCAACCCCCTCCCAAGTTCCTCCCTGCTCCTGCAGATGGTGCACCCGCACTCCATGCAGCTGGTGGTGCTCAACTTGACGACCATCTCAAGGTGCGTGTGCCAGAGGATTACTTTGGTTAGTTTCAATGCTAACACCCTAATTAGGTGCAACTGCTAGTCCGTGCATACCAAGTCCGCGGACACCATGTCGCCGAGCTCGACCCCCTCGGTATCCTCGACGCAGATCTTCAGGACGTCCATCCTCCGGAGCTCGAATTGAGTCACTACGGCTTCACAGAGCGTGACCTCGACAAGCAGATCACATTAGGACCCGGCATCCTACCCCACTTCGCCACCGAGGACCGAAAATCTATGAGCCTTGGTGAAATAATCAAAACTCTCAAGCGCATATACTGTGAGCTTCTTCCTTCGTGTCTTTGGCGCATGTATAACCGAGAACTAGGTGGTGCTGTCGGGATCCAATACGTCCATATCCCTGACAAGGAACAGTGTGACTGGATTCGTGAGCGCATCGAGGTGCCGAAACCCTGGAACTACACCTTAGAAGAAAAAAGGATGATCCTTGACCGCCTTATTTGGTCGGAGTCCTTTGAGAAGTTCATTGCTAGCAAGTATCCAAACGAGAAGCGCTTTGGTCTTGAAGGCTGCGAGTCTCTCATTCCTGGCATGAAGGCTCTTATTGATCGTTCCGTGGACCATGGTATCAAGCATGTCACTATAGGGATGCCCCATCGCGGTCGTTTGAATGTTTTAGCCAACGTCATTCGGAAACCCATCGAAGCCATACTCAACGAATTTTCCGGTGGGGCGGATTCGGATGATTTCCCAGCTGGTGATGTAAAGTATCACCTCGGTGCCAACTACGTCCGCCCTACTCCGTCCGGCAAGAAGGTTTCTTTATCTCTTGTCGCCAATCCATCACATTTAGAGGCTTGTGATCCGGTTGTCCTCGGCAAGACTCGCGCGATTCAATTTTTGGAGAACGACGAAGTTGCCCATAACACGGCCATGGGCGTTTTGCTCCATGGTGATGCTGCGTTTGCTGGACAGGGCATCGTTTACGAAACTATGGGCTTCCACAATCTCCCGTGTTATGGTACCGGTGGAACAATTCACCTCATTGTCAATAATCAGATCGGCTTTACCACCGACCCTCGTTTCACACGATCGACGCCTTACCCTTCTGATATCGCTAAATCCATCGATGCCCCGATCTTCCACGTCAATGGTGATAATACGGAAGCCGTCACATTTGTTTGTCAGCTTGCAGCTGACTACCGCGCCAAGTACAAGAGAGATGTCGTCATAGATATTGTCTGCTATCGGCGCTATGGGCACAACGAGACTGATCAGCCAAGCTTTACACAGCCGCGGATGTACCAGGCCATCGGAAAGCAGCCCACGCCCTTGACACAGTACACAAAGTTCCTTGTTGGGCGTGGCACGTTCACGGAAAAGGATATTGATGAACACAAGAAGTGGGTGTGGGGCATGCTCGAAACCGCTGCCGAAGGCGCAAAAGATTACGTCCCGACCAGTAAAGAGTGGCTCTCAGCATCATGGCCAGGTTTCCCACCACCAAAGCAACTCGCCGAACAGATTATGCCAGCACGCGCAACTGGTGTAGATGATGCGATCCTCAAACACATTGGCAAGGTCGTCTCTTCCTATCCCCCAGACTTTAATGTTCACAGCAATCTTGCGCGTATCATCAAAAACCGAGGCAAGTCTGTTGAGGACGGCGAAGGCATAGACTGGTCTACAGCCGAGGCGCTCGCGTTCGGTTCCCTTGCTTTAGAGAAGAAGCACGTACGCGTGTCGGGCCAGGACGTCGAACGCGGCACATTCTCGCAGCGACATGCAGTTCTCCACGACCAAGAAAATGAGAGGCAATATGTCCCTCTGAACAACCTTGGCGGAGGCCAAGCGCGCTTTGTCGTTTGCAACTCTTCTTTGTCCGAGTATGGCGCGCTAGGCTTTGAGCTTGGCTACTCACTCGTTTCACCCGACACGCTGACCATTTGGGAGGCTCAATTCGGTGACTTCGCGAACAATGCGCAGGCAATCATCGATCAGTTCATCGCGTCAGGAGAGCGCAAGTGGTTGCAGCGGACTGGTTTGGTTGTGAATTTGCCTCATGGATATGACGGCCAAGGACCCGAACACTCCAGCGCACGCCTCGAGCGATTTTTGCAACTTTGTGATGATCATCCTCATCACTTCCCTAGCCCTGAAAAACTCGAGCGCTTGCACCAAGATTGTAATATGCAGATTGCGTATCTTACTACGCCTGCCAATTATGTTAGTGGTGAATACTGTGGCAAACGGTGAACATTACTGACTTCCTAAGTCTAGTTCCATATACTCCGGCGTCAGATTCACCGTGACTACCGGAAGCCAGTGCGTTTCTGTCTCATGTTCTTCGGGCGTCTGACACCTTACATGTTGTCCAGCTCATTCTGTTGTTCTCCAAGTCGTTGCTTCGACATCCGAAAGCGAAGTCCACCCTCTCGGAGATGGTTGGCAACACTCACTTCCAGCGCTATCTGCCAGACAGTTCCCAGGGGCTTGCTCCTCCCGAGGATATAAGGCGTCACATTCTCTGCTCAGGTAAGTGCTGATACAGTATATCTTCATCCCGGAACCTCAAGCGGATGTTTGCTTCCTAGGCCAAGTTTACTATACACTACTTCAGGAGCGTGAGGCGAAGGGCATTAAGGATGTAGCGATCAGCCGGGTGGAACAGATTTCCCCTTTCCCTTACGATTTGGTGTGTTTCTCTTTACCAACTCTTGGATGACTCTTGACTTTTTCCCAGATTGCTCCTCACCTCGATGCGTATCCCAATGCAGATATCCTTTGGTGCCAGGTATGGCAATGTGTGATGTTACTTCCCTATTCATGTGACTAACCTGCTGGACTGTATAGGAGGAACCTCTCAACAACGGCGCCTGGACTTACGTTGGGCCTCGCATCTTTACCGCCGCCAATGGTACGCAGCATCACAAGGGCAAATACCCTCGTTATGCTAGTCGTGAACCTACGAGTTCCGTCGCCACAGGCAGCAAGGTACCTCACTGACACGATAACACACTTTCGTTGGCTGAACTTATTTTTCTTCTACAGGCGCAGCATAAGAAGGAAACTGAGGCATTCCTGGACACTGCCTTCGCTTAGTAATACTCGATTCATGAACACATTCTCGTAATAATGCAGCTTGGTTCAGTTTCGGGCCATAACAGGATAACAAGCATAAATCAGTCGCCTGCCAATTTTGAATTAAATTCGTCCCGATCATTCTCATATCTCCACTCTATCTACCCTATAGAATGGGCGCTGCCCGTGCAAATAGCTGGCCAAATAGCTGGTGCCGGAAGAGCGTCCGGTCAGAGAGGTCGGTCAGAAGAGTGATGCAGAAACCCCCTTAGAATATGCTCCCTTGACCCTCCACTCCACCTGTCAGTTAATGTGGAATACCAGCAGTACAGTAATGAAGAAAAGACCACTCTTAGGATTAGTCAATCATGAGGTAACGGAAACGGAAGGTAAGATGGACAATAATAATGATACATTTATAGTACATCATAATTAATAGAAACGAATTTTTACGCGAACGCTAGGCACTTTTTCGATCCACTCTGCCGAGTCCGTTCCAAGCCAGCGGGCTTCCTAGGATCCTTCTCTGGCACCACCGATCGCGCCACAGGCTTGTCCTCAAAAGTCAGGAGGTCATAAAGAGATGCAATCTGGTCACCCTGAATTTGACCACATATGTGATGAGCCCGTTTTCAAATTAAAACAACGCAGTCTCACCCTTTGTTCGAGAACGTCAATTACCTCGCGCAGATGTTGCGCCAATACATTCCGTTTCACAACGTTCGAGGCAGCGTCCATGATTTTGTACTGGTCGGCTAATTCAGTGTAGATGCTACGCCCGAAACTTCAGTGCAACGCCAGGGTTGGGAATATTCAAGCACCTACCCTTTATAGTGTGTAAAGTCATCTTCTAGCTCCCTTAGCACGCGTACCAGCACGGTTTGTGGGGGAAGGTGACCATTCCCGGGGTCCCCGTCCAAGAAATCAGCGTTCACAGTAGCCCCCTGGAAGGCCTTGCGCCCCTCGCCATCCTCTATGATCGAACCCTCTCCGAAGCCTTCATCCTCATTATTTGCACCCGCAACTGTGACATTATGACCCCTGCTTGCAGGGTACCACAGCGGTCTCGGCGGCACAGCTTCACGGTGACGTCGGCGATTGCATACAGTACATGTCCTTGTGTTATGTTCAGGCGCAGAGAAAAACATCCTCTCGAGCTGCGCCCCACGAATTTGCGGGAAGTGTACCTCGCCTGCATGTTGTCGCTCCCGGGCGTGCGCCGGCAACGGTGCGGGGGGCTGAGGCTCCTGCACGGGGAGGGCCATGGGTGAAGCGGGCGTTTGTTGCCGTCGTCGACGAAGGTTTTCCGGCGTGGCAGCACGTTCTAAGGAAGATGCGGTCAGAGGGATATGTGTGGAACCTTTCGATGATGCTACGCTCGGCGCACGGTGGGATCCGTTGCTGCTGACTGAGCTTCCTAGCCTAGACGATGAGCGTGATCGTTCTGAACGCCGTTCCTCAAGTTCCACAGAGATCCGCTCTAATTCACTAGCCTCGACATAGCGTTGTGTGTCGCTCCCCTTGCCTGGAATCGGGGAAGAACCAAACGTGGGATAATCCGTGCGCGTCGTGCGCTCCAGAAGGGCACGACGCGCGAGAGCAGGTTGAACGTCTTCGATCTCGTAGTCATCGGCATCTTGTTGGGCATCGAGACTCTCGTCCCCATCCCGTTCCCTTCCCGCTTCGGCGACGCCACTGTCGTCTCCCTGACTGACATCCAGGTCATGAGTTTGTGACACACCATAAGGTTGAGAAAGACTACGCTCTCTTCTTTCTCTGAGACCCTCTTCCACGACACCCTTAAGTACCTCCACTTCTCCAGCAATCTTCTCTACCTCTCGCCTGAGGAGGTCGACCTCGAGGACCTTTTGCCGAAGTGTATTCTTGTCCGCTTCTCGGAGAGAGCGTAATTCGTCCAGTAGCGCCTTATGCGACGAGAGCTCAGAGGTGAGTCGGGCCATGTGAGATCGGAGAGTGTTAATGAGGGATTCCAAAGCTGTCTCCGGGTGGTTGATTCCAAGAAGATAGTTGATAGAGCATATCCACATACCCCTTTTCTCTTCAACAGCTTGTTTATAATGCTTCTGCTCTTCCTTTGTCTCTTCGACAGCGCGCACTTTGCCCTTCAATTTTGTAGTCGCTGCCTCAGCTCGTTGTTGCTTCACCAAAAGCTCTTCCCGCCGCATGACTAGCTCGCGTTGTTTTTCAACATCTCGTCTGCACACATCTAACTCGTGCTCAAGCTCCTTCATGCATCTCCTGGACGTGTGATTTTCCGCATCGAGATGGGCGATCTTCTTTTGAAGGAGCGTCATGGCTAACTGCAAACGTGCTGGAATGGTTTGAGTTTGCGGGACACAAAAAAAAGGAAGGAGACAGACCGTGACTCTCGTCGTCTCCGTGCTCTTTGGCTGTGTCCCCGTAGGGCTGATACGACTGACCCTTGGCGGGGCTCTCGACAGCAGCGGTTAGTCCAGTCACATCGGGGAGTTGAACCTGTTTCCTCTTCACGTTGGAGGAGCCAACATGCGTGTTTCCTTGCAACTTTTCTTAGATAAAGGATCGTCGAAAAACCAATGCTTACCACAAATTGCACCTGTCTCGCGCGCGTTCTGCTTCAAACCAGTCTCCTTTGTGCCAACGTGTGTCCCTTCGACCTCCAAGGGAGTGTGCCATCTGCTTTGCTCAGCTTCTATCTCACGCGCCAGTCCCTTCGCTAATCTTGTGAAGTTAGAGTTGCCAGTGGAAGGTGTGGGTGGGCGGAGTACATTATCCGAGTTGATACGTTGCGTTCGCATATGGACTTTTCGCGGGCGTGGCGTTGGCTCACCTTCTCTGGCATCCACTTGCGATACACGAACAGAGGATGGTCGTGCAGTTTCCTGGTGCAATTGGTGTGGACGCTGCTGGTTTGACATGGACATTGCTCCAGGTGTGGGGCCGTGTGTGGGGCCTGAGGACGCAGAGCGGGGCCGCAAGGCAGGAGAACGCGGACGCTTTGGAGAAAATGTCAGGTGCGAGAGGGCATCGGAAAGCTTTGGCTTCGATGATGTTGAGTCAGGAGTATCTGGCTCTGAAGAAGTTGACTGCTCTGAGTAAGGAGAACGAACACGACGAGTAGCAATGTGCTGTGCGGATAAAATTCGATCGAGCTCTGCTGAGCGATCCACTATGGGCGGATCGAAAGGGACTGTGTTTGACTGGATATAAAAGACGGGGACTTCATAAAACGCTGTAGAGGATGAAATAGGAAGACCCACGATATGCCGCAATGGCTCTTTTTCGGTATTTAATAGATTGAATCTTGTACCTATACCAGCGATGAGATCTTGTAAGGGCCGCTCAGGGTCGTACTCAGCACCACTGAGGCTGACATCCCGTCTTTCGCCTCGTCCACCACCAAGACCAGCGCTGAGTGTGAGTGCACTAGCATGATGAGCAGCTGTCGACAACGTCTCGCCTCCAATGAAGGGATGAATGCCTTCATCATCCTCGCCGGTGCGATAGGACCACGCATGAAGTTGACTGAGACCATCATCCATATCAAGTGCATCTCGGGAGCGGTCAATAGAATCAAAGGCAGAGAACGGTGCTGATACACTTGACTGATGGCGGGGGTTCTCGACGGAGTAATCATCGTGAGTAGAGGAAAGATGAAGAGACAAGTCTGTGTGGAGGAGGTTCTTCTCGAGCTGAATGCGAGACTGCTCCTGCTCGTCACCCGCGATACTGATATCGAATCTGAGCGGTGTTCTCCTCATGATGGCGTGCGACGAGGCTCAGGGTGGAATGCCGGCGTAGTACACGTACGGTGAGGCCAGACCCAGGTCACGAAAAACCGAACACGAACGAGGCGCGTAAGTGTCACGTGTCCGTGTTCGCCCTCTCCACAATGTCAGAGGAAAGAGCACAAAAGGCCCATCATCCCTCCCAGTCAGGTAAAAAAGCAGAGAAGAGGTCAAGAGGAAAGGAAAAGCAAAAGACGTTGAACGATAAGGTATGCGTGTTTTTTCGTGAATTGCGGCTCTACTCAGACTCTTCAGGCATTTGCACCCAAATCAGGTCGAAGAGCGGAAAGACAGGGTCGTCGCGCCGCAGAAAAAGATCAAACTCGCCTCCATGTTCCCCTTGTTGACCGTACCCCCGATGATATCCCTCCACCAGTCGTGGTAGCCATCGTTGGTCCACCAGGCGTCGGAAAGAGCACCCTTGTCAAGTCCCTCGTTCGCAGATATACCAAGCAGACCTTGAACGATATTCGAGGACCTGTGACAGTAATCAGCGGGAAAAGAAGGCGGCTTACCTTTATCGAGTGCAACAATGACCTCTCCTCCATGATCGACATTGGCAAAGTCGCTGACCTCGTTCTTCTCATGATTGATGGCTCGTTCGGTTTCGAGATGGTGAGTGCCCCAACCCTTTTCTCGTATATCAGAAACGTATTATCTGTCTAGGAAACCTTTGAGTTCCTCAACATCCTCCAAGCCCATGGCTTTCCAAAAGTCATTGGTGTTCTCACCCATCTTGACCTTATCAAAAAGACGGCCACCCTCCGTGCCACCAAAAAAGCTTTGAAAAAGCGCTTCTGGGCAGAAATCTACCAGGGTGCAAAGCTTTTTTACCTGTCTGGTGTCCTCAACGGACGCTATCCTGACTCCGAAATTCTCAACTTATCTCGCTTCATCTCGGTCATGAAGTTTCGCCCTCTTATCTTTCGCAACGCTCATCCATACCTTCTAGCGGATCGTTTCGAGGACCTTACTTCTCGTGAACAAATCCGTTTGTCAGGAGGCAGATGCGACCGTACCGTCACAGTTTTCGGTTACCTCCGTGGCACCAACCTACGAGAACGCACCAAGGTGCATATCCCTGGCGTCGGAGATCTAGATATCAACACTGTTACACTGCTCAGTGACCCATGTCCATTCCCTACTGCCGACTCGGAGAAGCGGCGGAAACTCAGCGAAAAGAAGAAACTAATAGTCCATGCACCTATGAGCGACGTTGGTGGGGTAATGTATGACAAAGATGCTGTATGGGTCAACGTCCCAGGCAGTTTCACTCGCGGAAATAGAGACGGTGAGGCTCCGCAATATTTCCGTTACTGAGATGTTGACATGTCTCAACCAGTACCCCAGGGCGAGGGTGAACAGATGGTGATTGACTTACAAGATGTCGACGAAACATTAGAGAATGCCGTTGCTCGCAGTCAGATTCGTCTCCTTGGCTCCTCCTCCAAGTCGCTATCTCTCCACCCACATTTTAGCCGACATGCTCTCTTTCGTGTGGAAGATGACAGAGAGAGCCAAGGGAGCGATGGAGGGGATGACCGTGAAGAGGGTGAAGACCTGGGAAGTGGCTCCGATGGAGACTTTGACGAAGAACTACTGTTCAGCGAAGATGAAAATGTAGAACTGCATTTTACTGGGCGATCGACCCACCGGGCCGGCCATCGACCAGCAGACAAAGCCTCAGAAATCCGTGGATCCGACGGAGCTGGCATTGATTATGCGGAAAGTGACTCGGACCTCGGAGATGATGGTGGCGGGGGCGTACATGTGCCCATCAACCTAGCTAAGAGCAGCGACGTGGACTTGCAGATCGACACCGATGAGGAGGCAGACGAAGTTCCCAAATGGAAAGCCAGCATTTTAGACCAACAGAACGCGTCGTTTGAGCTAGCACAACGAAACAAGCGCAAGGACTGGACTAAGCTCATCTACTCTACAGCTTTATCTCCACGTCAAATTGTCCAAGGAGAACTAAACGCAGCTGATCAGGAAAAGGATGAAGAGTGTGACAACAACGATGGCCTTTTCACTTGGATGGCGACCGATGCAGATACCGATTCGTTGGACGCCACGAAGGAAATACGTCCTCCCAGTCAGTTAGTCAAATGGGAGAACGAAGAGACACTCGACACCATTCGATACCTGTTTATTACAGGTAGAAGCGATACCTTTGCCACTGACGACGCACCAGCTGGTGACCACAATGTCGTTGCAAATGATGACGACGAGGACGAGGACGATAATACTTGCTCGAATAACGATGGTGGCACCCCAAGGAAACCTGGTGATGTCAGTTCCCGAGCTGCTGCTCTCGTGGCCAAAAAGGAAGCCCTCAAACGCAAGTTTGACGAGCAGTACGATGACCCAGAATCTTCTAAACAAGATTTCTATACGGAAGCCAAGGAGGCCATATCTGCCCAACAAGCTTTGAACCGCGCTGAATTTGCGGATGTCGACGCTGTTACGCGTGCACTTGTGGAGGGTTTTCAACCTGGCTCCTACGTTCGCGTGGAACTTAGCTCTGTGCCGTGCGAGATGTCTGAGCGTTTCGACCCTACTCGCCCGTTGATAATAGGCGGACTCTTATCCGCAGAAGAGCAATTTGGCTATGTCCAAGTCCGTATCAAGCGTCATCGTTGGCACACACGCACACTGAAGACAAATGACCCTCTCATTCTGAGTTTGGGATGGCGGCGATTCCAAACGGTTCCCATTTACTCGCTTGACGACCATTCAATTCGGATGCGTATGCTCAAGTATACACCAGAGCATATGCATTGTTATGCGACATTCTACGGACCCATATCGGCCCCCAACACAGGATTCTGCACATTCAATTCCCTGGAGGATGGTGTAGCAGCATTCCGCATAGCTGCAACCGGCGTGGTGCTAGATATTGACCGATCGGTGAAGATAGTCAAGAAGTTGAAGCTAACTGGCGTCCCGTACAAGATCTTCAAGAATACAGCCTTTGTGAAGGACATGTTCTCCAGCGCGCTGGAAGTAGCCAAGTTCGAGGGTGCCAATCTCAGGACAGTGTCTGGCATACGTGGTCAAGTAAAGAAAGGGCTACCAAAGCCAGACGGGGCATTCAGAGCCACATTCGAAGATAAGGTGTTAATGAGTGGTGCGTGTTAGCACTTATTTTGAATCAATCTTCCGTTAGGTAACCTGCCTTAGACATTATATTCCTTCGCACCTGGTACTCCATCCAGCCACGCAAGTTTTACAATCCTGTTACATCACTCCTTCTTTCCAGTGGTTCCAAATGGACGGGTATGCGCCTCACGGGTCAGGTGCGACGCGAACAAAACCTGTCTGCTCCACATCAACGCGACTCAGTGTATAAATCCATTGAACGTCCTGGTCGGCGTTTTAATCCACTTAAAGTTTCTCGCAAGCTGCAAGGGGCACTCCCTTATGCATCTAAACCTAGGCTCATGAAGCCACAGAAGAGGGCGACGTACCTTCAAAAGCGTGCTGTATTACTTGAACCAGAAGAGAAGAAGGCTTTAGTGGTGATGCAACAAATGCAAGCACTAAGGAAGGACGCAATCGCGCGGAGACGAGAGAAAAAACATGAACGCGCCGAAACCCGCAAGAAGCGTCTTGAGATGGACGAACTAAAGAAGAGCGACAAGAAAAGGGAGGGACGGAAAGAAGGTATGCGAATGGCAGGGATCAAAAGCAAGCGAGAGGCAGAGAGAGAGGAGGGCGTTAATCGAAAGAAGAGGAAAATATAGTTTTAATTGGTATGTTGCAGTACCGCCTGTTCAGATTATCAATGCAATCATAAGGATCAGGCTAATGATCTGGCAAGACTCATTCCGTGACATAACCCTTCATCTCGACGTTCCGAGGCTGAGACATCTACTTCAATTAAAATGCTGCATTGACATAGCAGGCTGCATGCACTTTAAATGACAAATTCCTTCATCCATTTAAGGTGGTGCCAACTTTTGTAGATTTAAAAAGGAGAGACGATAATGCTATGGTAATGATTTATGAGGCCTTTCGGAGAGGCCTATTATACTACTTACAATTTCATGCATTTTACAATGGGTCCAAGCATGATAACCCCGTATTCCATAGGGTCATACAGTAACTCAGGCAAAGATGAGACAGGCAGAGATGAGACAGTGTACAAAGGATATGATGCTAGTAGGCAATAATAATAATAAATCACGATTCCCTGTGATTGGAGTACGCAGTGCATACGGTAATCTACGGTAACCTCCGTCGAACTCGGACCGGCCCACCGCAGCAAGTATAAGCTCTCCGTCGAATATTGGGCGCCCACAAGAATAGCACCTAGGGGTCATTGCCAGCGATCAAGCGATCGAACATTGCGGGATGTGGTGTGAGCGGCAGGAAGGAACCCCCGAGAGTGGTCTTGAGGGGTGCATCGCGTTCGGGTTCGGCTATTGAGGTTCTGGATTCTTCGAACATGCCTCTGCACGCCACTCTACTTCCCTTTCTGGATGCAGGTGGGTCGTCTGGCTCCTTGCACCACCATCATGGAATTCAGGACAGAATACAAATACGATCACTTCGCACCCACCGGGCTTACTTCTGCAGGCATCACCGGGCAATCCTGTCGAGCCTTTGAAGCGGCTAAGGTGAAGTATAGTCAAATGCGCCTTTCGCACTCCGTTCATTACAGACAAACACTTTCAATTCATCAATTTGCCTGGGTACAGCACCATACGTAGCACGCCCCCTGCTAGGTTATATACATCATTTGGCATTTAATTTCCCGTTCATCATTAATAGTCTTATCATCTCTGATGTATAGACAACCATTACCGGAATATGTCCCGACCTAGGCCCCTCCATGGGGCCATTCACCTAGCTTCACTTCGGAACGGTCCGTGCGATATTGAAAGCCTGAGATGAGATGTGAAGCTGTGAAGAGTTAGTCAGGTGAATGTCGATACAAATGTGGTATTCACCAGGTGCGTTGCCCTTGCGCTCCGCATACCAGTCTGACGAAATAAGGTCTCTCGCCAAACCTCCGCTAGTTGCAATTGTAAAGTTAGCAGTGAACCACTGCCACATGCTACAAAGGAAACACATCGACGGCTCTTCCTTCGGTAATATAGTCAACGGTTGCCTGTCCTCTCTTACGAACGGCCTCCACAACCGCTGACCCGCTCAGCCGCTGACAATTATCCAGACTCCAGAGCCTAGGGGATAGCTTCATGCCATCAGCATCTGACACAAACACACGCACAACTCGATTCGCCTTATTATTCGCGACAACTCTGTAAGTCCGTCAACGACCGAACACAGGAAAACAAACATGACCTCATCTGGATGTGGGCATAATCCATATTTTTCTAGAGATGGCACTCGCATCGGTGGGTAAATGCGACCCCACAGCTATGGAGGCCCATTCCTGTCGCATGGTCACTAGGCTGTGTCAGGGAATAATCGGAGAATTCATCATCTGAAACCTCATCATCGAGGGCAAATTCGAAGCCGAATACTCATCAGCGGGAAGGCTGAAAATTCGCTGCTAGCGTGGGAGAGAAAGGGAGCCTTAGGCTCTTCTTGTCCTTGCGTGTGACTCGATACTCGGGCTCTTAGGGGGAACTAACGAGGTAAGAGTAGAGAAATCAAAATGATGTTTCAGGTGTTCGAAGTAAAGCTCTCGCAAAGTGGGCGATGCAAGAAAAGAGGACAAATCACGGGAGTGAGACAATGGGTGATAGGTGTCGAATGTCCTCGAAAGTGATCACGGGTTCTGATATGGACCCCGTGGATGAAAAGAACTAGAGCTCAGGACAAACGGTGACGGACCGAGGGTTGTATACTAATTGAGAGAGGCGAAGGGGGTGGGCTCAGAGTGACGGGAAAGGGAGAGCTTTGACAGCACCACGGTTATGAATAGAAGTCAACAAAATCATGTACGGTTTGAGTGTACCAATGGGGGATGGAATCCCCCGCTACAGGTTCCTGTGCTTGAATGTTTACTATCATTGCATCCGTCTCCAGGTCAAACACGTCGACGACAAGTTTGGTTCGCCTTCCTCTGTCCACGAACTCACCAGAGCGGATGGTCTCCTTCGCACCTCCAACGGTAATGAGTACCACCTACCTAACCGATTCAAGGAAGGCAAGAACAGTGGGGAAAGACTTACAATGATAAAAGGTTACAGCTGCGCACAATGTAGAGATTGCCGATGCGATCGGTGAGGTTGAAAGACAAGAGATGGTACTGCCGGTGAGAGCAGCTACAGCTAAGTGCGTAATGCCAATTATTTATTGACATATTATAACGTAATTTCATAAACTACCAAATTGTGGCTGTCGGGCTTCGAATTCTAATCATCATTATCATCATCATCATTCACTCACCTGCGCTTGCGCTCCGTCAATTACCTCGTCACAAAATGCCCGGTGTACGCGATATTAGGTGTGTCCTGTTCCCTTGCTCTCTGGGACAAAAACTTTAAGTACCGTATTCCGTAGTGCAGAGGCTTTTATTGCCGCATACGCATCCCATCTCAAGCGATCGGGCAAGCTTGAGGTCCCAACTTGGGTTGACATTGTTAAAACGGGTGCGTACAAGGAGCTTGCACCCTATGATCCGGACTGGTATTACGTCCGTGCTGGTGCGTTTATATATGAGAACTTTATTCGTGTTCAGCTATGCTGACTCGGCGTTGTAGCCGCTGTTGCACGACACATTTACCTCCGTAAAGATGTTGGAATCGGTGCCCTTGCAAAACTTCATGGAGGCCGCAACCGCCGCGGAAACCGACCTTCACATCATGGAGACGCCTCATGCTCCGTTCAACGTAAAATTTGCCAATCACTAGAGAAGATTGGTGTGCTCGAACAGGGACCTAATGGTGGACGTCGGATTTCACAAGATGGGCAGCGAGACCTTGACCGCATTGCTACTGCCGTCGTTGAGGCTGCACGGGAAGAGGAAGACGACGATGACGAGGAAGAGGAAGATGAGGATGAAGAATAGTCACGATGCCTCTCGCTGTATTACCCAGCACGTAATTCTTCAACACCTATGATCGTATGCCTCACTCACAACGATATGCTTTCGAGCGCGCCTTTCGACGCATGCGATTATTGCCAATCACCCACTGAAATGGTGGCAAGTAGTTCCTTCCGCTCTATTTGAGCATTTCCGATTTGCGATGTGTGATATATGTGGGGTCGATTCGAGGGCTGAATTGCGCCAGAGTGCCGAGCGTGCCTGCTAACGGGCCAGGTGGTCATCGGCCAATCAAAGTGTACAAGATTCGGGCCATCGCCCGTACTGAGGGAGACGTATGAAATGCTGGTCTAGGTAAAGATGCTTCTAAATGCATAACCTGAATATACGTGTAAAGGGACTCGAAAAAAGTGAGAGCGGAGGAAATCAGTCGCTAGAACACCCATTTTTATTTGTAGACTTCGCGCAAGACCGCCCTACCCCCGTCCAAATGCCTCTGACAAGGCCTAGCAAACCAATCAAAGGAGACACGGATAACCTGAACGGATTGGAGGACAAGATGGACTCGTCGCATGCAACAGCGAGTCCGTCTCGGAGGGTCCCAAGTTGGCTTGAAGGCTCGAGTAGCCGAAGGATGCCGTGGGTTTCTTGTGAGTTCCCTGTTCCCTCATCGGACGGGCGTATGGGGCCAGGAAATAAAGTCGAATGTGCGGGAGAGTGTGCGACGAGATGCAAGGTCGCAGCGTCTATGGAAAGGAGGGAAACGAACACAGAGAGGAGGGGAAGCCGGATGCGGGGATGTGGTGCAGGAGGATGCGCGAACCTGTGCATTCGTTCTGGCGGCCACGTCCGTGACTCAAGCGGACGGCCGTGCATACGGAGGACGGGAGTGTCTTGGGGAACCCTACAGGGTAAGTATTCGGGAACAAGGTCCCATCGACTGGCATGCAAGGCGTCCTCGTCGAATGGCGATGATCCGCTTTCATCTGTTAGTGGCATGGTGTCGTGCGAGGCGTAGTCCCACTCATCGATTCTGCACTCCGAGTCGTCAATGTTGGCAGGCAACTGCCGCACCGAGCGCACGCACTCCCAGTTGTGCGTAACCTCCATGCTTCTGCCAGGTATAGCACCCATGCTGACGTCTATGCTCTTGTCCTCCAGCATTAAACTTAGCTGCTCGGAGGATCCGACGGGCGCGGAGCATGTGCTTATGCGGGGAATCGGAGGGGCAGAGGGGACGAAGGGAGGTCCAGAAAGGACGTAGACGAGGGAACCCTCCACAGACAAGTCAGAGGCGAGCTCCTCATAATGGCGGAGATTGCTCTTGGCTTGTGAATCTGACGATTCTATCGAAGCTGAGCAAGTAGTGCGATATGACCGTGTCCGAGGATAGTATTCCATGGCGGTCATTTCGAGGGGCCGAATAGCGGTGCAATGTAAGCAATCAAAGATGATGACCGTCGGCGCTGAGTGGAGCCATTGACCGTAGGTGGACGCGGAAGACCAATTCACTCAGACTCAGACCCGGACGGACATCGGATCTGGCTGAGTCTGATGCCTTGCATCTGTCTACTAAGTGATAGATAGATTACGTGCACACGTGTCAAGCATTCATCGAATATTCATCAGACACGCATGGGTCGCAAAGTGGGGCGGGGCGAGCCAGGTTAAGCACCAAGCTGAGGTGTCGTTGCCGTCGTCACGGTACGCGAGTCGGTGACGCCAAATACGGTGAGCACGATATTATAATGCATGTGAATCTCGGTTGGCGAATTGGCATCATCATGATGTGCCTCCGCAGTGGAGGCAGATCGTATTCACGCATCCGGAAGAAATACTATGTGACCCAAAAGCATCCGCAACAGTAGTATTTAAGGATATCTGAACGAATGCACGGCAAATCTAGTCTCAAGCCCCTGTGTCCCCGAGCCGATACCCGTCGGGGCTATCAACAGTGTGTGTGGTCCGGACAGCTTGCATTCCTGCCGTGGCCAAGGCTCAAGAGGAAGGTCCAAAGTACGCAGAGCCTGTCATCGCTGCCCAGTTATAGGAAAGACTCCAACTGGAAGCGAGTCCTCACCTCCGTCGCCAGGTGTAACCTATGAAATATGCAACTATTAGGGGGGCATACGTCAAGACTGCATTTAAGATCCTTCAACCGTTGATAGGTTCCTGCACACTACAAATGTGAAATGGGTGGACTTAATCTGTGTCTTGGATTGGATTAAGGGGCCCTGGCTTCTGGTAGACACTTCACAGCAGGGAGGTCATTCTGAATGCATGACGATGCTCATAAAACATATCAGTGGCATTCCCAGGCAAAAGAATCCTGTTGTGGCGGGTAAGTTATGCAATATCTAGGGGCAAGAGTAACATGTACAACGACACATATCATCATGTGGGCAGGAAAACTGCGGCAGTCATGCACCCCTCGCGCTATACTTCAACGCCTCCAGTTGCGATATGTTTTTCCTCCCCTGGAGAATAAGCGAATGGAAAAGGTGGTGTAACCCCACCGCTACGAGAGCTACGCTCCACCATGCAGTATTGATCAGATCCTGACCTGTGAGTGAGCAATATGTGGGAGCTATTGCGGTGATGGCATAGACTCGCGCATAATTTGGCGCGAGTATGGGAACGCCCAGTGTATAGTCATCGACCTGCGCAAGGATTGCAAGGCCCAGCAAAATCATCGTATGAAGCAATGCAAATGGAATATCAAGGGGTACGCGTGGGGGCTGAGCATTTGAAAGGAACGTGCTGAGTGGGTTTACTCTTCGAAAGAGATATACAGCGTATCTGAACTTGCAATTTCCGAGTCAATAGATCATAGGAGCAGAAGACAATGAAGACGAACAAGAAAGCAAAACCACCCACAACGACACGCAGGCATAACCAAATTTGCCGATCAGATATATCGTTCTTCTCCTTCAGTGTTTGTATTACCCCTTCCTGCTCTGGAAGGCAACGTTAGATGGACTAGAGAATGTCGAGGACTTAGGCTATGTATGCACGCACAAGGACTTACCCTGATCGTCCAAGACAATCGCATCTGTGAGTGAGTTGTCTTTGTCGCCTATAAATGCAAAGGGTGACCTCTTCTTGAGCCCTGAGGTGACTTGCATTGGTATTGTCGTGAATACGCCGAGCAAGCTTTAATCGAAGTGTGGATGTGGATGTGGATGCTTTACCACCAGCACGCGGAGTCGGTCCGGTCAAAGCGTGGTGGCTGGCAATGTGCCATTGCTTCGACTCGTTATAAATAATCGATTCGATTCGATTCACGCGGATTTGCGGATCTGCACGTGCCATCATCCTTGCTAATGTCCAAACCACCCATCGTCGAAGAAGGTCAATTCGATAATAATGCTCCTACTGACAGACACCCTGTGGATTTTCGACAAGGATACAATCATATCGATGAAACTCCCATGGGACAGTTAGAAATGAGCTCAGAGGATGACGGTGGTTTCCACTCTGAAGCATCGGACGATAATTTTGCAAGGGCTGAAGATGAAGACTGGGAAATTGCGGAAAAAGGTAGGCGCCTGATCGAGTCCTACGCCCCTGTGTTTTCCCCTTTAAAAAAAAAAACTTCATAAGATTTCACTAAGCAATACAATCGTTTGCGACAGCACCTTGCCGTGAACTCAGGGAATGCACAGGGTGAGGCCTCTGCGATCAATCACACGACTTCAGTTGCAACACTCCCGGCCGTCAACCGTCCAAAAGCGGTGACACCTTCAAAGTCGCCGGCGTCCGATCAGCTGCTCGCGCTTGCGAAATACTCGTCGCGTTTAGCTAAGATCGATGTCCCCTACATGATGGGCGTAGGTGTCAACAGAAAGGGACCCAGCTCATATGCAAACATGAAGGACAAGTCCGACCGCGCAACAAGCGAGCAGGTCCTCGACCCCCGCACTCGCATCATACTTTTCAAGATGATTGGTCGTGGCTTGATCCACGAAGTGAACGGGTGTGTGAGCACCGGTAAAGAGGTGGGAACTACCAATCGGGCATTCCGATCGTCGGCTCTGAACCATACTCGCTAGGCTAACGTCTATCATGCTCTGACGCCGGACTCCGCGCACCTTGCGCTGAAAATATACAAGACTTCGATCCTAGTCTTCAAGGATCGAGACCGGTATGTGACAGGCGAGTACCGCTTTCGCCGTGGCTACAATCGTAAAAACCCCCGAAAAATGGTGCGTTTATGGGCGGAGAAAGAACTGCGCAATCTCAGGCGACTACGCGCGGCAGAAATACCTTGTCCCGAGCCGCTCGAGGTTCGCGAGAATGTTTTAGTTATGGGCTTCCTCGGGGATAGAGAGGGATGGTACGCGGGGGTAAAACATCCACTTGATACAAGCTGATTTCACCGACTGTAGGGCATCACCCCGGCTGAAGGACGCCGAGATCGAAGACCAATCGGTCTACGCTTCTTTGTATGCCGAGCTTGTGCTCAACATCCGCAAGCTCTTCCATCAATGCAAGCTTGTGCATGCGGATCTCTCTGAATACAACATCCTCTATCACGAAGGCCATCTTTACATCATCGACGTCTCCCAAAGTGTGGAACACGACCATCCATCTGCTTTTGACTTCTTACGGGGCGACCTTAAAAACGTGGAGGACTTCTTCGCAAGGATGGGGGTTCGCTGTCTTGGTCTGCGACGCTGTTTCGAGTTTGTTGTTAAGGAGAGACTGGACACTACGGACGGGCTCAATGATGAAGTTGTATTCAAGAAGTGGCTCGAAGTTGCTGCATCTGAGGAGTCACCTGTGGGTGATACTGTCAACGAGGCTCCCGGACGATCCGCACACGAAGATGCCGTATTCAAGAAATCATACATTCCCCGCACTCTCGGTGAACTCTACGATCCAGAGCGCGATGTGGCGGCGCTCTCGCTTAACGATTGGCAAAAGCCGATATACGCCGACACGATCGAGCTGGTGCAGTCAGCTAAAAGGGACCCCACAGACACAGACAATGCGCGACTTGACGGTGGCGAGCAGTCATCGGTCCCACTGCCTGAAGACGGTTCTCAGGAGAGCGTGAGCGATACCAGTAGCGAAACAGAAAACCAAGACGTGGTGCCCTTTGAAGATAAACGTCCACGCGGCCATCGCCACGAGGACCGTGAGTTGAAGAAGGTGGGTTCTTCTACAGCATTTATATACAGGCCGTCATCTGACTTTTCGTGCCCAGGAGCGGAAAAGGGCCACAAAAGCTGAACAGCGTGAAAGGCGAAAATCAAAGATGCCCAAGGCAGAGAAGAAGAAGCATATAAAAGCTTCGCACTAATTCCTGTAGCGGTGGTTTTGTTATCCCCCACTTGATGATATAGGCCACAGTCATATACGGAGGCTTAGGCATCTGTAATACACCCGTGGCTGGCATCTTCCACAGCTTTAATATACTTATACAACGTCCCCTGCCGCGCCTTGAATGGCGGGACTGTCCAACCCTGCCTGCGACGTTTGAGCTCATTTTCTGGTACTTGCAGGTCGATTGTGTTTTTGATGGCGTCTACCGAGATGATATCCCCATCGTGGACAAGCGCAATAGGGCCGCCTACTTGTGCTTCCGGGACGACGTGGCCAATCACAAATCCATGGGAGCTTTACAAGTTGGCGGAACGCCTATCAGGACACAAGGCGTTCGGGGATTGGGTGCAAGGTGCTCACCCTCCACTAAACCTTCCATCAGTCACACAGGCCACATCATGGCCAAGGCCTGCACCCATGATCAGACTCGTGGGTTTGAGCATTTCTGGCATGCCTGAGTTCATATTTTTGTCTGGTCAATAACAGCAGCCTCAGAACCCCAAGTCCCAAGTGACTCACCAGGGCCGCCTTTTGGTCCGAGATACCTCAGAACAATGACAGTTTTCTCACCCTTTTTGATTGACCCGCCTTCCACGGCGCGTACGAAGTCCTCTTCAGAATCGAATACACGTGCCTTCCCGGTGAACCCGAGGCCTTCCTTTCCCGTTATCTTCGCAATCGCACCTCCGGGTGCCAGGTTACCAGTGAGTACCCTGACGCGCCGACCTCCAGAATAGAGTAAGAAAGGGCAGCTCATTTGACACTAACCTAATATGACCAGTTTCCTTGATGGGTCTCTCCAAGGGTCGGATGACGTCCTGGTGGCTTGCCAGTTCTCCATGCTCATGGACCCAGCGTTCAAGGTTTTCTCCTAGACTCCGACCCGTAACAGTCATGTTATTGCCATCAATGAGGTTCTTTCTTAAAAGATATGCGAGGACCTCTGTGGCGTGTGAGAACCGGACAGGGAGCACTAAAGGGCGCACAGGTACTTACTAGGAATGCCGCCAATTTTGTATACATCCTCCATCACATAATTGCCACTGGGCTTGAGATCTGCAATGAATGGCACCCTATCTGACACATTTTGGAAGTCGGACAGCTCTAGCTTTATGCCTACAGAGTGAGCAATGGCAATGAGATGCAGAACGGCATTGGTGGAGCCCCCAAGGGCCATTGTTAGAACCTAGTGCAGAAAAATGAGTATGGTTGCCGAACTACGCACAGAAGCAACTAAACCGCACACACCATCGCATTCTCGAAGGCGGAACGGGTCATGATTTGTCTTGGGAGAATGTTCTTTTCCAAGAGGCTGTACATAGTGGCTCCGACTGAGTTACATTCAGCCAGTTTCTCGGGGCATTCAGCAGGAAACGAAGATGATCCCGGTAGTGTCATCCCAAGAGCTTCTGCGGCACTAGCCATCGTGTTCGCAGTGTACATCTTCTCGTTGATGTAAGCTCGACGGGTTTGTATAACCAGACATAGCATACCCCTCCACATGCACCTGGCCCCGGGCACGCATGTCTCACGGTGCGGTACCGTTCCTTCTCCGCTTCAGACGTTTGACCGTCTTGCAAGTATTTCCCATACGATTGGAAGGCGGAGACAATGTCTAGTTGTGGAGCCCCTTCGCAGGAGCCGGGACGAATGGTACCGCCGTATACCATTAGACCAGGACGATTTAATCTACCGACTAGAAAGAAGTTACATTATGCACCACAAAAGAAACATATGCAGATTCAGGTACGTACGAGCCATGAGGACACCGGGCATATTTTTATCACATCCCGGGACGACGACCATACCATCAAGCCAATGACCGCCAGCAGCAGTCTCAACTTGGTCAGCGATGAGGTCCCTGGATTGGAGAGAGTAGGACATCCCGCGAGTTCCCATACTGATACCATCACTGACGCCTACTGTGCCGAACTGGTAGCCTATGATTCCAGCATTTGAGAGCGAAGCCTTGGCCCGCTGTCCCAAGCCCAGTAAATGACGATTACAACTCAAAGCGAATCTCAGTCGCACAAAAAGAGGAGGGGTGAGCCAGACTCACGGGTTACCCTCGTACCTAGGAAGTCATTAGCCAAGGCAGGTCCAAATGAAGGAAACTACGCACCAAACACTCGCCACTCCGACCATGGCTTTGTTGAAATCATCATCGGAATGGATGCCATCAGTAGCATAAAGCATTGCCTAGACAGTGTCTATCTAGTATGAACACCAATAAGTTGTTAAGAACTTGCCTGGCTGGCGCCTTGGTCTTTGGGTTGTGTCACGGTCTTGGAGTACCTATTCATAACAGGGTGTCCATCCTTACTCTGGGGGAATGATGAGAACGCCCTGGAGGATGCTTGTATGACATGTTTCCTTGAGTTATAGACCAAGACCTTCGACATGTCCGTAACGAAACGAACTAATGGAAGCCTGTGGCCACCGCAACGACTTTTTGATTAGTCAGCATATTTATTTCAAGTGAAAATCTCCGAAATTCAAGCCAAATCTGAACGTCTGAACTCCTGGCAAGACTGCGCTGCAAGAAAGTCACCCAAAGTCGCGCTTTTACATATGAAAATTTTGTGGATGACGCGGTACCAATTTCTAAGTGGCCAATCACAAAATAAAATAAAATTTAGGTCTGTTCACCACTGTATAGAATATACGTATCCTGCGGATGTATCTGGTCATAGTTTCATCCCTGAAACAACTATCGGGACAATATACCCGCATCTGGAGTAGCAAATTGAACTGGGAATTACAAGAGATATGATGAGACTCAGATATTTGATATCTCATATCGCCGAGTGGACTTGAGTGTGCTGCATTCGGATGCGAAAACCAAAATGTTCACACTTTAAGTTGCCACGGTGTCCACATCGTCGGGCCCCAGTTACCAGATTTGGACAGCCCCCTCGGTAAGATCCACGTTGTTGTCTGTGGATAAGACCTGGCATTGCACTTCAGCAGAAATTAGTAACAGTGCATCTAGGGAAGGGAGAATTGGGATTGTACAGGCATAGGAAGAAGCCATTGAGAAGAGAAGCTATCCCTCTGGGCCCATGCCGTGAAAATGGAAATTTTGAGAGTGATACAGAAATTCTGAGTCAACCGCGAGGTTGTTGAAAGTTGCAACGCTCACGATCGCTGGACCACGTCTCCCTTCAATCAAACAAGACTGTAAATAAATTCAACGGACGGACCAGAAGATTTTACATGGTCGTTGCGCTGCGATGGCCCCTCACTCAGATTTTTGCGTAACAGTATCTTAGCGGAAGCAAACTTTATGGGTAATTCGTCGCATATCCGGACCCCCTGTTGCCCTCCCCCTCTGCTGCTCACCTGTTTAGTGCGATCGCGAATGGGTCGACGAATCCCTTTCACGCCTTCGGACTGATTTCTTCGTCGAGAGCCTAGTCCAAAGCCGCCTGCGTCTCCTTAGCCTGGTCTCAGCTGCTGACCAGGCCTTGTGTAAAGCGAAAGCCCCGATGATGGAGGAATATCACCGCTCCCCGAGTCCTAGCCGAAGCTCTCTACCCCCTCCATTGCACAGACACCTCAGGTCTGCACCCCAATCCTCGTGCAGCATGCCAATCATTGCGACCCATACACAAGTCCCGTGGCCTGGTGGGCAGCGGTCGATGACAGATCCCGCATTCTACACGTATCCTCCCCCGCTGAATACCTCGCGAGAGCCTGCATTGCCGCTCTACGAAAATCAGCAGGCGGAAATGACGCATGGATGGCAGATCGTCCCCCAGCCCGAAGTTCCGTTCTGGAATGAACGCTTCCCTCACCCGCAGCGCATTGGACATGCCGAGAGTTACACGCGGGCTGACGATTCCAGCTGGGAAGGAAGCTACTCCTCTTCACGCAGGGCGGACTCTTCAGATTGGCGGCCGGTTTCCCTCGCGGGCCATGCTCGTATGCCCTTCTAATTAGTTCCCTTTGTAAACGAACTAACGCAGTACGTTTGCACAGGGTCTCCCTTCAGCCCTGAAATTTTACGGTCACAGAGAGTGCTGGCAGAACCATCCTCCAGTCGCCTCAGCTCTATACCTATACCTTATACTGTCGTATCGGAAGGGCCGAGTGCGCGGGTATACGAGCGTCCGATTCCAAACGCCAGTGTTACGGCAGAGCCGGCGCACAACCAGGCATACTTACAGTCCACGACTTGCCATATTCCCCCAGGAATTTCGACTGCAGACGATTTTGTTAGCCCACTTCTCGATTCTGTCTTGCTAGACGCACCGGGGCCACCCACCACGGCGGATGGCTCCTCCTCTGAGACTGGCCAAGGTGATCCAGCAGAGGAGAGTCACATGAAGACTGCATGCAAGGGAAAGCAGAGAGTGAGCGGCTCATTGGAAGAGGGATTGACTCCGTTACGAAGGTTCAGGAAGAAGACGGAAATTGCGTGCAATTTCTGTAGAGGTAAGTGCCTTTGAATGAAGTTCAGGACAAGTCGCAGGCGCTTATGGCGGACTGTGGATACTGTCGTGGTCCTGCATTCTTTGCATGTCGTTGACGTAATTCACCTTCTCAGGACGGAAACTCGGCTGCAGCGGCGATAGACCAAAGTGCAGGGCATGTATCAAGCGGGGAGGGGAGTGCGCGTACGAGGCCACAGCCCGACGACGAGGTCCTGGTAAAGCCCCGAGAGGTAGCAGAAAGCCCGCGAAGGCTCGCGGGGCAGGCGCGCACACACAGCAATCAACGCCTGAAGGCGGACAGTCCACCTTTCCTGGCATTACGTTTGAGGTGCCTATGCCTCCAATACAAACGCCTAATGCGGACGATTTCGATCTACCGCCAACTAACGGTGAGGAGAGTCAGGATCACCGATGGCGGGCGGACAGCGTCGATCGAGCGTTTCCAACGTCATTCTCTTCCCCAGCCTGGGCCACTGTCACATGACTGCGCGCCTTACCTCTCACTAGTCTATTGGATAATCTGCATACCAGACACTGGTGTTTTGAGTGGGATGGGCACTAATTTCTAAGAGGAGAGTCGTAAGCGCAAGCCCGCAGATAGTGATGCATGATGACGAGGGGGTTCGAGTGAGGTTAGTTGTGCATTAGGAAGACAGGAATTAGCTTAATTTCCACTTATACTGCTTGTACGTCCCTTATATTAGTCTATTGCTCGTAACCGGAAGGTCATTAGGAATCCCTTGGTTGCTGAAATACCCTGGCCACACATCTACACTGTACTCCATCATCCGAACTCTACTACCAATCCTTACAGAACTGGGCGCTCCGGTGTGGGTATCTTAGCCGCCCACGACATGGGAACCTTTGCAGCTTGGGCCGCGGCGCCCATGGGCGATTCCAGCGCTACCCATCGGTGCTTATCTTTGGAGATACAACAACGTCTATGCTCTGAACATCACAAAACTCGTAAACTCGACACCCACCATAGAGTTAGCCAAGTTCGCGGGTATGAATGGGGCAAGTCATTTTGACACTCCTTGACGACCAGTGAAAATAGAGTTCACTTATGAATATGAGACGGGACAGGCATTGCTGTGCTTCCGGTCTGATGTTGTTCCGACATCGGATTTGACCCGGCATCTCTGAACTGGCGGTCCAGGGGCCGGAATACAAGAGCTTCCTTCCCGTCGGTCGCTACAGAGTCAGAGATAAGACACGAGTCGGTCTATCGTCGTGGCATCGTCCTGAGATCTTTGGTATTATCGCCAAGGAACTCATTAACAAGGTGGTTCAATATTCAACGCAAAAGCTTATAGTGGTGGGATAGGTTACTAATTCCATATTAAGGTGTATTGGTGTGGTGTTTTGACACACATAAGCTGCACACAGTACACGGGCGCGACTCCACTCGACTGCAGCGGTTCCGTTGACGCCGGTAATTTATCACGTTTCTCGGAGTTGGGAGGGGATTTCGGGGTGAGTCGAGTCCACCCCCGTTGGGATGCCTTGATATGGTAACAAGGGCCCGAGTATACTACGGGTAAGTGAATACAGCGATTTTGAGAAGGCAAGCGTTATCGGAAGCCGCGGAAAGCTACGCACGAGGATAAGGGGAGGGGTTCTAGACCATCAGCGGAAGGCGAAGATGCTTCTGATCCGCCGCTACGGGACGAAGTTTCTTTGCATGACCACGGTGAGAAGGTGCGGTTTATGAGGTGCGCGCGATGGGCGGCCGGGAGGGTGAAGTAGAACGTGGGCCGGGATGGTCGTAGGTATATTATGGAAGTGATGAGCTAGTCATTTTCCCCTTTTTTCCGTAAAGAAGTGGGGGAGGGGCGAAGACGGGGGACGGGCTGAGCGCGCCGAATGAATTGGTATTGGGCTATTGGATTGGATTGGTAGAATGGCTCGGGATATGAGGCCGGAGCGGCGCCGCGGAGAGAAAGGAACGTAAGTCCGGCCGGGGAATTCAGTGCCCCGCAATCCGTCGCCTCAGCTAGCCAGGGCAAACCACGGCCAGCCAACCGCTCTCCGTTGGGCCCGTTCGCTCCTTTTCTTCCTCCCGCCATGGACAAAATCGACCAACGGGCTCGGCGTGACCAGGATGATCGTCTCGACAGACTGTCCACGCAGGACCACCAGCTCTCCTCCTACCCGGCACAATCCGCACAGGCTCTTCTCACCTCCCGGAACGGCCCCATCGCTGCTCGGCCTGACGGACCATCCAGCGGATACTCCCTAATGGTCGCTGGACAGGCAACAGGAAAAACCGCATTTCTCCGCCTTCTCCTAGACACCAGTGACATTGCGTCGACCACCTCTCAGGACCAGCTCGCATCCGTCGCCAAGTTCGTCCAGGGATGTGCTGGCCACACCTCTCACATCCGCACAGTCTCGTTCGACATTGACTTAGACCTTCCCGAAATTGGCCAGATTCAACAGTCGATTTCCCTCACTCTTACGGATACCCCGTCCCTGGATGTCAGGGACGAGGTAGCCTCCGAAAGGCTTGTGGGTGACATCCTCCGGCACGTCGAGGCAAAGTTCTCAGAAAGCCTGGAAGACGTGTGTCATTCTCGCACATAGTCTCATAACGTTCGCTCACTCGCTCGCTGTTACAGGAGTACAAAGCTCGGACAGGCGACCACCACGTCCACTTGTATGTTGCCAATTCACTCCCGCGGGCGTCTCCGTCTCGTCCCTTTTCCCATGGACTCACTATTCCACTTCTCCCTAACAGGTGCATTTATTTCTTGGATCCCGATGCCATTATTCCACCCTCCGCCATCCGTCCACCTGCGCCCCTCCTTCCGCGCACGCACACCAGCAGTGTGTCTCAACCCGACGCTGAACCTGTCATTCTCGAGCCCCCGGTCACCACTAACCCGCTCCTTCGTCGGTCAGTCCTACCTCAAGCGGAGATCAACGTAATTCGCACACTCTCTTCCCGAGTTAATGTTTTGCCCGTCATCGCCCGGGCGGACACCCTCACCAATGACCGACTCTCGTCCATTAAAATGGCCGTAAGACGAGACTTGGCGGAGGCCGGCATCGGGTTCGGAATATTTGACCTTGATGCGCACCCACAATCCAATGGTGACAATAAAGCGTTCAATGGCCTGTCCAATGGATCTTCGTCTTCGCCTACCAGTTCTTCTCCCACCTCTCCCGTGACCCCTTCCTTCCTCCGGCTTCCATACGCGCTGATTTCCCCAGACTGTTATTCCCACAGCGATGGCGTCAATCGCCCAGCTCTGGCACGCCATGAGCTTGTGCTGCAATATACTCCTGGTCGTCCCTCATCTCCTAATGCCCCTTCAACCAAGCTCGTTCGTGGAAAATTTACTCGCAGCTATCGCTGGGGTTTTCTCGACGTGCTCGATCCCAACCATTCTGATTTTCTTCCTCTTCGACAAGCAATTTATCATCATATGCAGGTGAGGGTGACTTTTGAACAGAATCACTATCCATAAGTGATAGTATCAATTTTAGACATTGCAGAAGTATACGCGCGAATATCTGTATGACAAGTTCAGGGTGGAGTATATGATGCAGCATCACCCTGGTGAAAGCCGGGCTCTACATGTCAATGGACCACTGCCACCACTCTCGAGCAGTCGGCCGATCCTTACTATTGACGCCCCTCTCCTACACTCTAGCATGTCTCGTCATTCTGCAATGGCTGGGTCTCGTCAATTGCCCGTAGTGGATGCCCACGTCCCACCCATCAATTCGGCTTTGTCTGACTCAGGGCAAGAGAATAACAGAGCATCTACAAGTCAGTGGTCTCTCACGGAGGGTCCATGACCGATTGTATGACTAATTTGGTCGCTCGTCATTCCTCCAGAAGTGAACCGACAGCGCGCTAAAAAAATTACTGTTGCGTGCAATTTCTGTCGCTGTAGGCCTATTTTCTCATCACTCATTACTGGATATGTGTTTGCTGATGTTCTGTGCTTACAGCGCGCAAACTAAAATGTGATGGTGGACGACCGGCCTGCCATCAATGCCTCAAGAGGTCGAATGCATGTGATTATATGGTACCTCAAAAGCGACGCGGCGGCATTCGCCAGAGGCGAAATCTGAACAATAGTGATAGTGAAGGCGCAAGTGGTGATGAACGTTCAATAGAGATAGAACCGTCGGCGTCTCCAGAGACTGCGCCTAAACCTCTGGTCCGTGTCGGGCCAGATCGCGAACTTCCACCTCTGGATGTCATCCAACAACAAGCTACTTTTGCAAAGCATGAGGACACGCCGGCCTTGAAACTTCACCAATTCTCTCATCACAAGTCAGAGCAGGTGCTGCCTGCGTCCCTGGAGAGGCGGGGAGCGTCGTTCATGGATGCTGATCGCCCCGGTCAGCTACCACCGATTGCACTCTCACCTCCATCCAATATCAGTGCGAGTGTGCCACCACCGTTATTGCCCTCGATAAGAGCCCCGGAAGAGCCGTCACCATCGGGGCTTCCTCCCCCCGGGCACCAACCACCTGAGGTGGCAACCCAACGGAAGCGGGTGCCGCCTGTTTCTGTGAAAGGCAACCGATCATCTTCGAATTACGGACCAAAAGTAGTTGCTTGCAATCACTGCAGGGGTACGTAACTAGAGGTGAAGAAAGGTGATGGGAGCACTTAACGACAAAAAAACTACTTCTCTAGCGCGAAAAACAAAGTGCGACGGTGGCCATCCCACGTGCTCAAGTTGCTTGCGACGGTCGCTGACTTGTAACTACGTTAACGACCCGAATGCGCCAGGGGGGCCGCGGCGGAAGAGCAGCACGGCAACGTCCGAGCCTGCATCTGCATCTGCAGTGTCGAGCGGGCCGGTGTCAGCGGGGCCATCGTCGTCGGCGTCGGCGTCCGGGTACCACATGCAGGACGATGAACGGGTGGAGCGAGAGCGGGAGAGAGAAAACCAACCTCCGTCGAAGCGGATTCGAGTAGAGGGGGGGTCTACGGCTTCGACGATTGCAGTTCTTGGGATTCCCTGAGGGAGTTGATCGCATTGGCGTGTAGCCAATTTGACTCTTTTGATATCTTTCCTTTTCACTCTGTGCTGTGCAGTCAGTTGTGTGTGTTATGTAATGTACAACTAAATCAGGGGTTTTGCCGTTTAGTTTTCTCGTCAACTCGCTCATTATTCTCCTGCGCAACACCACATCCTCTCCTTTTATTTATCCTTTCTTCCACTCTTTCTTCCATGTTCCGCACCTTCCGCAAGAAACCAGTAAAGGAGCCTGTCCATGTGCCCGTTCGCAATGCGTCCCTCCCGGACATCACCTCGCAGGATGTTCAGTGGCCTGAGGACCTTGTAGACATCGCTGCCATTCGTCACACCCCGCCTCCAGAACCCCAACTTCAAGGTGCAGCTCCTGTCTCCTTTCATCCAGATGAACCTGGCGCCACATCATTTCATAAACCCTTTCGCCGCTTTCCAGGACGTTCTCATGATGGCGGGGATCGCACCATCTCTTCAATCTACATGTCTCACCCTCCTTCAGCCTTTCATCCTCCCTCAGGACCAACAACACGTGTAGCTCAACGGCGCACCCGCGTACCACCCAAATTCAACCTTATGGTGAGTCTGCGGTCAGCACTCCGGGGTCGCGTCGTGCAGACTCACCGACGCGGTTTAGGTGGCTGGCGCCCAAGGCACCGGCAAAACCTCTCTCTTGCGCCTTCTGCTTGACACTGCGGACATCTCCCCCGCCGCCACTACCGAACAACGCGCGTCGTTTAACCGCTTCATGCGCGGCGGCGTTAAGGCTACCCCCCGCATCCAATCCGCTACGATCGATATTCACGAGTCCCGTTTTGACCGCGTATTACTTTCTGTGATCGATACACCCGGCCTGGACTTCAATGTGGGTCATGAACTCAAACTGGAGAGGCAAGTATCTAGCATCATGAAGTATCTCGACGGTCTTTACGCCGACACTATGAGTGAGGTTCGTTTCTCCGATGTCTTCGGTAAGTGAGGGTAAATGAACTGATCGTTCCCAGGAATCCAAAGTCGTGCGACAGAGTAAGGGTGACGAGCATGTGCACCTGTGAGTAAATTACACCCGCGTGCCTCACACCGGTTGAACGTTTCGCAGTTGCATCTACCTCATAGACCCCACCTCTGTCGTATCACCCACTGGTCGTCGTCACCTCGTCCCTCACAAGACGCCTTCCAAAACGACGTTATCCGTGCAACATCCAGACGAGACCCCGCCACTTACTGATGACGACGGCGATTCGGATGCTGAAAGTGACAGGAACCCGGGTGGTTTGACCATGTCGCCCGCAGAGCTTCGCGTTATCCGACGGCTGGCTGAGCGTGTCAACGTGCTCCCCATTATTGGCCGTGCAGATTCCCTTACAGATGACAAATTGCGTGCTGTCAAGGCAACAGTTAAGCGCGAGCTTTATGAAGCTGATCTCGGTTTTGGTGTGTTTACACCTGAACCCATGAAGTTTTCCGAGGGT
>QLOT01023925.1:0-15843 GCA_003313875.1 Russula aff. compacta | reverse complement strand
CCACCGATTTGGTCGGCACGCCTTTGAACCCCGGATTGAAACGTACCTAATCGCATCAGTCGCCTGTTGTTGAAACTCTCCACCTCGTTCTCGTATGGATCCTCGTCATCCTTCCGTGCATCACTCTGGGGCCACACGAAAGCATCCGAGCCGGGACCGAGGCCTTGCGAAAGTGAGGGTTGGTCTGCATATCAGAGTGGCTCAATCAGCATTATAGGTTTGGAAGGTGCGGAATGCGCACTTTGCTCGGCTTCCTCAAGTTCAGAGTCGGCCTCGGCATCATCGGCCTCATCTTCCCCAATCGTCGTCGGGTTGGACCTTTGCTTTCGCCTTGACACCCTTGACACCCTTTCGAACGGCCTGAGAACCGTACCCGGCCCGAGCTTGACACCGTCCGCCACGAGCGAGCCCCGAGCTATACGGCTTCCCTCATCAACTCGCACCCCAGAGCCGATGATGCAGCTCTCAAGGACGCAATTAGGGCCTATTGTTACGTCGTCGAAAAGGTATGCATTACGCAAAACAGTCGCAGCGCCGATATAGCAGCGTGCACCGATGGTGGATGCGATGACCTGTGACTCCTCGCGAATTTGGGTCGAAGGTCCTATGAGCGTATTATTACCGATCTTGCATGTCCTGCAAGCCGTGTCAGGCGGGCTAATGAGAGTCTGCAACGGGTTCAGGTACTGACCTAGAGAGGACGACGGTATTGTCTTTGGGAAGATATTTATTACCACGTAGATGATCGTAAGCATGTCCACCGGGGTGATTGTCGTCAGGCACCAATGGGAATGTCCACCGGGAGAGGATGTCCTTGCTAAACGTACATGTCAATGACGGCCAAACGCCATAACACCGGCGTGGATACGAGCCTGATGGCGTCATAGCTGCGCGTATCCTGAACCCGCGCGGCGTAACTATCTTTTGCGATGTAGCAGTACATGTTCTTCATGAGTAGATCCGAAGTGAGTACACCGTACACAAAGTCCCGCCTAATATCACCATAATCAAAATTGTCTTGGAACAGAGAGAGTACCTGTGGGAGCACCGGATTAGCTGCTTGGAACATGAGAATGACTGTGGCTTGCCTCCAAAGCGCAGACATCTATCGAACAATCGATAAGGTCATTGCGAATTTCAATATTCGGATGGCTCTCAAGGATGTCTCGGGGGATTTTTGCAATGCTCTTCGGGGGGTGGCCCGTAATCGGCTCATAGTGCAGACACTCCGAGGTATCTTGATCAAGTACGAACACCGCAGATTCACCTTTGGACCTTGATACGCTCGTCGAGACCGCGATCTTGTTTGGTGTTATATATAGCCACCACTCACCTTGTCCGGTGCGTGGCCCCGCTCTCTTTAACGACCATAGTCATAATGGCGTCTTTGTTAGTTTTTCGCCGGTCCTTGTGTATGCGAACAACCTCATCTATGCGAATGTTGCTAACCAAATCACCAGAGACAAGGACAAAGTCACTGGTGATGATCCCATGAGTGTAGATATCACGCATGGCATCTCCCGGGGAAAATGTCTCCTTGGCCGTCATGACGGGAACAATCTTCAGGCCAGTCGATGGATGTGACCATCTAGAGTTCCTGTGCGTAAAGCTGTTGGCGAGCGCAGGAGAGATCCCTTGTTACTGACTCACTGGATCGCCGCTTTCACTTGTTCAGGATGTGAGCGGCATATGACGAAGACTTCCTGTACGCCTGCGAGAGCAAGTCCCTCTAACGTCCAATCCAACAGGGGAGCATTGCAGATAGGAAGTAAACACTAGCCAACCCATTCAGAGTGTGTCCAGACAAGGCACGCAGGACCTGAACCTTGGGTCGATCAGTCGTCAAAGGTTTGAATCGTTTGTTGAAACTATCGGCAAGGATGACGGCCTGGAGCACATCGTCCGTCTCGTCCTCAGCAGATGGTTTTGACGGCATACTGAACTGTAACTGACAGTGCGAGAGCTGGCTGGTCCATGTCACATGCCCGAGTGCACACACCCGTTCAGATCACGTGCTTAATTTCGGAGACAAAGAAGCAAGCGGTGCAAAACATAATCCTTGAAACATTGAGCCTTGGATGACTGGTTTACAAAGAAAAATGCACGAAGTGGTGGAAGGCGATCTCAAGGGTAAAAGGAAACCGAGGGTATCAAATAGAAAAGTAGATCGCTATTAATCAAGTGAGTTGGAACAGATCATGTTCTGCATCAACGCATCGGTCAAAACAGAACGAGATCCGAACGTAAACTATGCAATATTGGAGCAGAGTGAATCAGAAGAGAGCGGACGTGACTATCCAGAAGGCATAAGGATGGTTAGAAGATGAGAAAACGTAGGCCAAATCTCGCCACGATCATAATAGTCATTCAGTGATAACACCCTTCACGCCGCCGCGGCAACCACAGCCGCAGCGGGGGGAGCTTCCGCCTTAGGCTCTTCGGCGGGAGCAGGAGCGCCTTCGGTGGTCTCCGCCGCTGTGGCGGTAGCGGGATTCTCCAAGGGAGCAACCGGAGCAGGCTCATCGATCTTCGGAGGGTTCTCGTCTACCTTGGCCGGAGTGACGGTCTCCGTCTTCCTGGGCTTGAAAAGGTCGCCAACGCGCGAAGACAAGCGGCGCCCAACCTTCGCAGCAGTCTGCCTAACATCCTTCTTCTCAACTTTCTTCTCCTCCTTCTGAACAACTATGAGGTTCAAATCTTACGATTTATCAATTAACAACCTACCACCTCTTCCTTGGGAGCCTCTGCTTGAGCAGAGGTTGGTTCCGCAGGAGCCTCAGTGGGTGCCCCCGTAGAAGGTCCCCTATCAAGACGATGAGCATGTCAAGACAATCAAGATGGCCATATGCCATATAGCGACTTACGACTCCTTAGCAGCTTCGGCGGAAACTACCTCAGTTTTGGGAGCTTCCGCATCGGCCTCTTCAGCCTTGGGAGCCTCATCAGCGGAGGAAGGCTCGGACTAAGATACAGCAAAAAGGGATTGGTCGGGAGACACAGTATCATTAGACTCATCCTTACTTTGACCTCTTCTTTTTTCTCTTTCTTGGGGCTTTTTGGAACCTTGGGCCTCTTGTCGCCCTTGAAAGGAGCTAGAAGCTTTGAAAGCAGGGAAGGACTCTTCGGGACATCCTCCTTCTTGGCATCCGCAGCGGCAGCCTCAGCCTGACCCAAGGGAATGAGAAAAGAAACATAATGAAACCATCTGAAAAGGACGGGTACGTACAGGCTTGGCATCCTCGGTAGCGGCCGCGGCCTCGGAAGTAGGCTCTGCAGCTGCAGCGGGCTCGGCACCTTCCTTTGAAGAGCCAAAGGACATGTATTAGTACGGAAACGATGAGGGGAGTGGGATACCAACCTGAGTCGCTTCTGCTTTTGCAGCCTCCTTGTATATAATTAGGAACAACAACATGTGACACAAAAAGAAAAGTCTTACAGGTGCTGCGGTATCTTCAGCCTTGGGAGCCTCCTTGGCAGCAGAGGACTCGGTGGCAGGGACAGCCTCGGTAGGCTTAACCTCCTCGATGGGGGCAGCGGGAGTGGAAATGGCTTCGACAGCAGACATTACAAAAATAGAGATAAATGGCAGCTAAACGAACAGCTAATGAGAAAAGTGAATGGAGACACTTGAGAGAAGAAAAGAGATACGAACAGGGGAGGTATAATAGATGAGAGAGAGAAGGGGAGGCTCGGCCGGTAGGAGAAGAGAGAAGAGAGAGGAGGAAGAGGGATACGGTCGGCTGATGAGCTCCGCCCCCCTCTTATTCATGTTTGGCTCCGCCCGCGCCGACCAAACAACGGGTGACCAGAACTCTATTCGCCCACCCAATTTAGCCATTTCCCACCCCCCCTTTAACAAATTCCCCCCCTCAAACCCGGCTCCGTCCATTTCATTTCACCTGCTCAATTCAATAGAAACTGTCCATGCCGTGCCCTGCCATTGCTGATGCCTGCTGTCCAGAAACACGAAGGGGAAAATTTTTGGGAAAGAAAAGAAAAAATAAGAGCACGACTATGGCAACCAATGATGATGTCGGGAGAAGAACGCCCGATCACGCGTATTGGTTGCCTCGACACCTACTCGAAGCGCAATGAATTTACCTGTCACAGATGCTGTACTGTACTGTAATTACATGTCCAGTCCACTCTTCCAACTTGGACCGCACTGCCCCCCAAGACTCTTATAGTCCCAATGCAGACCCTATTGAGCCCGGCAAAACCCCAAAGGGGTCCCTCGGGCAAAGGCCAGTGGCTCGCTCTCCAGATGCTGGCCGTGAGCCTGGTTCACTTGTGTGCCTGTTACCTGTTACACCTGCCTATCCGGCTATCACGCTATCTTTTGTTCTCACACTGAACAGCACCGTCCGCCGAGGAGATCTATCTGCTAAATATGTACCGCTGGATCGCGCCCGCACGACGCGAAACATTTACAACTTCTGGGTGTGAACTCGTATGGCTCTTCTGCATAGA
Organism: Russula aff. compacta; assembly: GCA_003313875.1. Taxonomy (NCBI): domain Eukaryota; kingdom Fungi; phylum Basidiomycota; class Agaricomycetes; order Russulales; family Russulaceae; genus Russula; species Russula aff. compacta. The sequence goes on along the minus strand of QLOT01023925.1, from coordinate 11,373 downwards.
CATCCCAACCATCGGAACAAGATTCGCCCATCCTTATCTCCGGCTGTACTTGTATCACTCAACTCAAGATCAAGGATATCTAAGGCCGTGCTGAGCGGTGAGTGACCAGAATCGAATTGCGCAATGTGACGGAAGAAGTCTCCATTTAGAAAGTGGTGGCCCTTCTTAATTTGTCATTGATACGATGTGCATTGCGCACCCCCTAGACTTAAGTGCAATGCCATCTATCTATTGCCAGTTTGTGGTATCTTCCATCACCGTACTAGGTCTCAACGAGAGCTGTACCATAAACGAGGCCACAGGAGAACTAGTCGAGTTGTGATGATTGATGGTGTTCCGTACTCGATGACGCGATGATGCCTCTTATCTCACACCTGACTCGATACGTCTCAGACTTTTCAATTTTCAAATCACATCCGAACCATTATGGTAACCCTTCCATTTCAGCCCACGGAGCCGACATAAGGGGCAGTGTATTTGGGAGGTCACAGGACAGGATCACTTCAGTGATCAGTGACGCTGTATGGTCATGGTCCTAGGCACTATCGCAGAATGGCCTCGCGTGACTCCGAGGCGGAGCACGGAGTCCTCTCGCCTTTAATCGCCTCCGTTTAGCCTCTGTTGAAACTGTAAGCTGCGAACCAGAACTGCAATGCATGTGGACTTGCCTTGAATATATTCTTCGTCTTCATTTTCATCAAACCGGACATCCTCCTGTGCCACATCCTCTTCCATTAACGTGTCACTTTCCTCCTCGGCCTCCTTTGCCTGCTTCCCACGCTTTGTAACCCTGAATTTCGCCACGAAGAAACCATCCATGTTATGCACATGAGGGTAGAATCGTCGTGTCATCTCGATGCTCGCATGAAAGGATTTGCCGCGATAGCTAGGGTAACCCGGACGCCCGAATTCGAGGCCTGTATCCACCAAATGAACATTGGGTCGCTTTCGAAGCGCATAGTCGACAACAGCTTCATTCTCGTCGACAATGACCGAACAGGTCGAATATACCAAGTATCCGCCTGTTTTCGAAGCTGGATTGACGCTGTCGATGGCACACAGAATGAGCTGCTTCTGCAGATGCGATAACAGTGTAAAGTCCCTTTCCATCTGATTTTGTGACGCCACCACGGAGACGATTGAGTTCGTTAATTTTTAATAATTAGCGAGGTGATGTGGCAAGTCGGCGCGGGTGACGCACCTTGTTGATTTTGACGCTCGCGTCCTTGCTAATAACGCCCGTCCCGCTACATGGCGCGTCGAGCAACACGCGATCGAAGCCGCCCATGACCTTGGGAAACTCACGTCCGTCATAGGAACATACTACGACATTTTTGCACCCTAGTCGGTGTACATTGGCTGTTAGACTCTTGGTCCGAGCTTTGTTGGCATCATTGGCAAATATAATCCCAGTGTTCTGCATGAGGGCAGCCATGTGTGTTGTTTTGCCACCAGGTGCGGATGCCATGTCTAGTACACGTTCGTGAGGTTGTGGTGAAAGTGCGATCACAGGTAGAAATGACGATGCAGCCTGCAGCATATAGTGACCGGAAAGGTATTCTGGTGTCGCGCCTGCGAAATGGAAAGATGAAGAAAGGGTTGGACGGGAGTCGTGGTTTGCATACCAATCGGTACGCTACTCTCAAATACTTGGAGCCCGACGTTGGTCCACTTGCCTAATGGCTCCAAATTCACACCGCGGTTTATCAGCGCTTGAGCCAGATCTCGACGTCTGGTGCGGAGAGTATTCGTCCGGATGGTAACTGGACGAGGGACTTCATTTGCATCAAAGAACTCAATGGCCTGGTCCAATCGTCAGCATACATATCCCGTGTCAGGAAGTCTGTGGGACATACCTCTGCTACAGGAAAAAGCTGGAATAACTTCTCGGTCAGGAAGTCATTATATCCGTAATAACTAGCAATATCTGACACGAGCTGTTCGACAATCTCGGAGCGGGCTCTGTCCAGATTGCTTCTATCAACAAAAAAAAACGCTTCCAGTACATGTTAGATTACGAACCTGCCCGTCTTGGCACCATATACCTTCCATCTTTTCAATAATCTAACACATTCGCGCATCCGTTTTTGAATGATATGCACATCTGGCCCACCAGTCCTCTTTTCTTCTGCGCGTTCTTCCGCTGTTGGTAAAATGACGCCTTCCTCTTCAGGCGCGTCCATCTCATCTTCGTTGTCATCCATGAACTCAACGCCCTCAAATTCATCCGCTTCAGCTTGGGCTGCCAATTGAAGTTCTTCAGCGTCAAGCTGAGCCTCTCGGGCAGCCCTAGCATCGAGTGTGCGAGACCTGGCTGCGAAGTTCGACGCTGTGATGGGCGCATCCTCGTCCTCGTCTTCATTCGTGTTGGAGTCTGAGGCATCATCTGTAGAAGTATCACTGTCCTGAAACAACGACCTAATATGTTTGAATTTGTGAGACGTGGGGCGGCTCCGCTCGCCCACGAGGTTACACACCTGGTCTGGGTGGGCTCATTTTGGGTATCCTCCCAGCCTCCACTACTAGCGTCCTCTTCGATACCATTCCATGGGTCTTCCTCATGTAGAGTACTCTCGTCTTTAGACATATGTTTCACAGTCTCTGACGAGTTTGCAGATTTCGTGTGCTTTTGGATAAGTTTTACAGAATCCTTGACCCTCTTGGAGGGATGTCGCCGGTCGATACCCGTATCCGCTTTGCGTTTTCCTACCTTTTTGGAGGAGGCATGTTCTACAAGCCCCTGAACAGACTCGGGGTCACCTTGCTTGTTCTTAGCACGTCTCCCCATGATGAACGCAGTAGGAGTGGGATTGGTAGGATGTAAAAGTAATGGCCAATCAGGTCACATGACACTTGCAGGTACTCAACTGCTTTTCAGTTACGATATCTTGTTCTTTGCCACCATTCAGTGGCCCTCAACGTCGTTCACAGGACAGCTCGGGACAGCGTAGCATGAATAAAAGTATGTAGACATCTTATGATTTTGTCAGCCTCGAGGGCCCGAGCAGCTGCCCACGCTCGACCCCTCCACGTTTCTCAACGCCCCACACTTGTTCTCTGCTTACTTGCTGCGCTCGCCATTACACCTATAGGAGTGAGCCCAATACGCAGGACCCACAGATGCAGCCGCACTCGTGCCTGCACCATCCCACAATACGGGCGAGTGGCGCAAGCGCCAGATGCCCGAGGTCGCGAACTGTCTGTCTCACCCTGTTCGATATCGCTCCCTTGCGCGCTCCTGATCTGCCAACATCAACGCCACCACCGGTGTCCGCCACACAGCTGGCACACGCTCCCAGCTGAGGTGGCAACGGCCGCGCCTTCGCCTGTCCTCACCAGCCCTACCGTCCTGAGCGCACAGCGCGTCCCTCCATTACCACTACTAATCGAGGTCATCGAGCTCGTCAAAATGGAGCTCGCACTAATGCCTGTGCAACAGCCCATCTTCGCGCACCACAACACAACAAAATCTCCTCAAGCTCCCAAGTAATGGGCTGTATAGTGGTGTGCCTCAGCTCGGTCGCTGTTTCTTGCGGGGGGCAGTTGGCCCTGCGCCTGGCCTCGACCGTGAGCGGTTCCTGCGCACCAACATCAGTCATTTCAACTATGGATGTAAGTTCAGATCCTCAAGGAGATAAGTTGTGTCATCTACTACCTGTTTCGCTTCCCGTCTTCCGGTACTCGTCGACGCGCCTAAGCCTTTCTTCATACTAGTGTATCGTCCTCCGAGCCAGATGCCGAACGCAAATAGCGCGGACAGGCCACTTTACCGCCCTGGCCGAGCTCGCCATGTGTCTCCGTTGGGGTCTCGCCCGTTTTATGCTTATCTCAGGGGGACTCGCCGTTCGTAAGCCCATCTCCTGGGACATGTATACTTTCTCAATATGACTCTGCATGCGACGTCGCACATGAGTCGGCGGGTGTACCTTGAGACGGTGCTTGGCGAGGATACATACCCTGCTGCTCTTCCCAATGCTGCCAAAAAGTGGCATGACCATGGCATTTAGAAACGGCTTGGCTTCGACCCGGCTCGGCTCAGCTTGTGAACGACTTCTATGACAAAGTAAAAACACCCCACTAGGTCAAATTACATGTGACACTTGCAAGCAGCCTGTGGCCTACAACACACCCAGGACTGCAAATCCATCTACCCGATTCTTAGGCCCAAGGCAAATCCTGCGATGAAGGAAGCTCTTGGTTGGAAATCAGCTGTCAAAAAGTCGACCAGCCGTCTCCACAATGAATAGATAGTTGGCGGGCGTCTGGTCCCGTTTGCCTCCAAAGTATAAAATAGTCCTTCGAAGTGAGCGGCAGCCCTTGACCAGTCTATTTTGATTATCGACACGGTACCGAGATACTATTTGTGGATTTGCGTGAGCGAACTTCAAGGACTGTACTTGATAGCATATGTAGGGCTGACCTGCAACAATACAAAGATGCCACCAAAAAGTACGGCGAGGGTCTTTGCGCCCTTCTTGACAAATACGCCTGCACAAACGCCGCAGACAGTTCCGAACGTGAGTTCATACATGTTGACTGTAGACGGTGGGGGAGGAGGGAGAGTCATTAAGTCGGGTGATCCCAATGCCTCCTTTGAATGGGGTTGTGGAGAGGTGACCCAGGCTTTGTCGATTATTAGTGAAACTAGTGAAGGTTTATTGGCTACGTAGAATGGTAGGCTCACGCTCGCAGTTCAATTTCTGGAAGAATGAAAGTCCAACGCCAGCGCCAGCAAGGCCAGTACCTATGACAGCTACCACTTTACTGGGTGTTACATGGTTACCCAGATGACGGACTTGAGGTGGGGATACGATTGGTGTTCTCTGTAGGGGGCGCGTCACACGCTTTAAGGTATGGTGAAAAGAGGTTCGACGAAGGGCTGCCTGGTATGAGAATATATGCGTGTACAGAGACGCCATGTGCCAATGGGAGTACGCGTAGCGGACTGAGGTCAATGATTGACACACGAGAGCGCTATACGACTGCGCTGCGTCACGCTCACCGCATATTCGCACACAACCAGTTGAGCCCATTCAACTCCCTACAACAGAACAAGATTGCTCCCTCAGCCCCTCACGTTATCACCGTGACCCGGGTTCCTTATACCACTGGCAGTGTCGCACCGCATTCAACTATTGGCGCTGCCGCAGATGAGGACATAGATCAGAGGGCTGTCATCTGTGAGCAGGAAGCACACTTCCTCTGTCTCAAGTACTTGCCGTCGTCAGACCTCTCATGTGCAGCATCATTGAATGTCTGGACCATCCACTATAAGTAACTGAAGCGCGATGGAGTCTGCTACTACTGGGACGTGCTCATGAATTATTTTGCCTTCGGATTTCTCTATCAGCAAGGCTGTACATTCATCTCGCTTAATGTGTGTTGTCATCACCAAAGATCTTGGGCCAGACAGAAGTGTGTTGGTATCACCTCGAGAGAGTGGGACCCCCGTCGAGCCTCTAGTTCAAGTCTCATGTTTTTGGGGATAATTACCGTACCATGAGGGAGCGAAGGCAAAATGTTGTTGTTGTACTATGGATACCTCAACTGTCAGGCACCTGGGTGTCATAAATGGGAGAGTTGGCGTGAGTATGCCAGTCCAAATAACCCGATGGAATAGGAGCAAATAACAGCATAGGAATTGGAGATCGTAATGGATGTAGATTACGATGAATTGGTACAAGGATATTGCACCTTGACTCTCAGGCTGGGGGGCCACGGCTGTAATTCACGACTGGAGAGAAAGAAAGGAGCGCATGTGTGCCTATCGGCATGTTCGATCTTCTATAAATTTGCGTGTATCTACATGTGAGCTGCTGTAGCTATATTGCCTAGAAGACAAACCCCAAGCTGATTAGGACGATGAATCCTGCGATCGACGGATTAGGCCTATCAGGGCAAAAGGACGGCGGGACATTTTTCAAAGTACCCAGATGTGACATGCTTCCACCGTAGGAAGTCTGTATAGGACATTTGTCTGCTGACTGCTGCACGTAAGATGGCCGGGGAACGTGTAGAACAATGCCGCTCAGAACCACCCGGAAGGGTCAGTGAGATAACTCCAAGAACCGCCGACTCGGATCACTTGATTCCATGTGCCGAGAGACCGAAGCGTTTGTGAGAATACAGGTTGAATAGCTGACGTTACACATGATAGGAGTCATTATGCTCAAACTTGTGGTAACAATACACGTACATCTCTAAGGTCAAGGCCCCGCTGCCGCACTCAATACGAGCCGTCGCCACTGCTTTCGATCTAACACCTGCCCATCACTACCTGTCCGCGGAAGGGGCCTTTGTTCGACAGCAGAGGTGTCCGGGGAATGCGCCGTACCCCTTCCAGAGTGTTGTATAGGTCTACTAGTAATGGAATGGGAGGCATTGGGCGTAGTGGCCCCATTCGACAAGGACTCCACTAGTGGAGGACCCTGAAAGCCCCAAGATGCACTGGGTGCGCTGGGCCTTCGGAAACGCTCGGGACCTGGATTGAAGGCCGGAGTGTGGGGTGTGTACGGTGTTGATGCCACCCAATTTGAGTGGACACTCGCAGCGGTGGAGTGGAGTGAATAAGTGCGAGATGTCGCCGTTCGCGTATGAATGCGTTGCATGGTTGCAAGGGGAGGTGGGTCAGGGAAAGAGATTGGTGATAAAGCACTGTGCATTAGTTTGGGGAAAGCATAAGATCGACTTGGCCCGTCTTCAGACGAGGTTCTGGCGCTTTCTCTTGGGGCATTCCTCATAAGTATCGTTCCGTCATACGTAGAAATATCATTACTGTGATCTAGGCTCTGCGGGCTCTGCAAAACGCGAGGCGGTTGCTGGGCAACAGTCTCTCGGGGAGCTCCGTTAACCGAGGCAGAGTGGGGGTACGGAGAGAATGACCGCCCTGGGAGTTGATTCAGGTCCTTAGGAATAGTGAGCCCGGTCCGCGAGCCAGTAAGAAAAGGAGATATAAGCTGCCGTTCGTGCAAGGGATTAGCCGGCTTGAGCAGAGGCGGGAACCCTTCACTCCCTGACGAATACTCTACTGGTTTAGGGATAAAAGCCATGATTCCGAGAGCGATTCCAAAACAGAGAACTGTAAGTAGAAGAAGCCTTAGTATCGCTGGTCATGTATGCATATAGTGAATCTTACTAATCCCGGAGAAGACCCAGCAACCGATGAGAATCGTGTTGACATAGCCTCTGCATGCCGTGTCTGTACCTTGGTCTGAGTTCAGCCAAACGAAATTTAAAAAGAAAGTGTCCACTCACTGAAACCGCGACAAGGAAAGGTATATCTGTAAAGCATGAATAACACCGAGCTTCCTACTTAATAGGTTAGACTATTTCTCGTTTTGTGATTGACGGTTTACCAGCGTGGACCGCGAGAATTGCAAAGACACGAACAACATCCCACCAAAGATGAAAGTGTACAACAACCCTGTGCGTGGTGTTAGAACGGGTAGTCATCATCACAACGCGTCTCACATCAGATACAGGAAGATCGCGGTGAAACCATAAAGTGACAGCCAGCTGATAACTTCGATCTCTGCCTTGCACGGTCAGAAGGGAAATGTTATGCACATATTCTCAAGACAAACGCACTCTGTAATAGGGAAAAATGCGATCCCCCACGGCCTAGGAAAACGGTAAAGAGGATGGCCAATGTGAGGCAAAACAACACGAGGCCAGCTATGGGAAAATATGGTTCAAGTAACTGAGAGTGGTCAAGACTGATACCCACCAAGTATAAAAGTCCTCGCCCTGCGGAAAATGACCCAAGCATGCATAATAAAATAGAAAAGGGAGAGAATGAAGAAAAAAAGTGGAAGGAAAATGAACCAGCCGTGGGGAAGAATGAAGATATCCGGCGTTTTGGGCCATCTTGGCGGAGCGTCCTTTTAAGTGACTCCATCATGATCGCTAATGGCTGAGATGAAGAATGGACGCTGATGGCTGTTGTAGGCTGTTGTAAGGGGCGTATCAAACAATTCGGTATACCAGCACGCGCTACTAGTTGTTGCTCATGATCAGGTTAATAATAGAGGTGACTGAGGCGCGCAGGTAGCCCTAAGTCATGTGATATATAACAATGGAGATGGGAGATGAAGGGGAAGAACAATAGTGAGTGAGCGCAATTCTGATCCAGTTCCTTGACATGTTCACCGTGAACCCCCCTTCATGACCATGCTCGAGCCATGCGACTGACATCCCCATTGTGATATGCAGCCTAAGCAATCAACTCGACGGTGCGCACGGCATGGGTAAATGTCCCTGGCACCCGGTATGACCGCCAGCACCCATCATATGTGTTGGCCGTCCATACCATGAGACGCAGCGAGCCCCAAAAGTAGATGAAGCATTATCCAAGCACGGCATCCCGAGTTAGCCATGAGAAGGAGAAGGGAGACGAATCAGCATCATAATGTCCATGTAACAGACCTCGGGAATCCAGTGCATCGCTGCTAAAATCTGCTCTTCACTGGTAGCCGTGGCCGCAGTGCAGGAACGGTTGATGTACCAGTCAGGCTCATGTATTCCACTGAACCTGACTGGACGCCGAAGGAGAAAGAGTTGCGGTTGGATGTGGAAAAGCACTTCAAAACGAACCAATCATTGATCTGATAGATGTTGATTGTAACCTCCCATTGTCGGCGACTTGCTTGTGGGAGGACATCACGACCACGTCGTCTCGTTGTGCTTTGCGCCTATCCTAGTCGGGTTAGTCATTTTACGTGAGCCGATGGTACGTACAACGTGCATGCCTGCATAATAGAGCGGCCAGCCTCAGGCTGCAGTGAAGACAGAACAGCCTGAAGAGACTGCGATGTCATCCGAGCAAGAGCCCCTTCTACCGTCCTCAACTTCTCAAGAACGGCCAGAACAAGTGGATGAGCCCCAGCCAGGTCTGCTCTCTACCCAGCGCACTCGCGTCGCGAAAGCCCTAGAGTCGGCCATCATTCACAAGCTCGTCATCACTCTCGTCCGTCTTCCCACATTCCGTCTCCGTTCATATATTAACAACCCTTCCGTCCGTAGATCGTGATAGATGCCGGATGTGTCCTAGTGGATCTCGCATATACCATTTTGTCCCCTGATTGTGAGGTCGCTGGGACCCCCGACGCCCCAGCATGGCTGGAAGTGCTCTCCCTGATTTCAACCGTGATCACCACGTTCTTCCTCGTCGAAATTCCCCTCACTCTTTGGTCGCTCGGACTCGAATTCTACAACCCCTACGGTCGGGCCCCGCATGCATCCCTTCACATCTTCGACACTGTCGTCATCGTAACGACGTTCGTGCTTGAGGTCGTCCTTATGGGGAAAGAGCGCGAACTTGCCGGCTTGCTTATCGTTCTGCGTCTCTGGCGTCTTTTGAAGTTGGTAGGAGGTGAGCAACTCCTTTCTATTTGGCTGAGCCGATACGGTGGCTTAACCTCTGATAGGTGTCGCGGTTGGCGCTGGAGAGCTTGAGGAAGAGACATACAAGGAACTGGACCGGGTTAAACGCGAGCTGGAAGAGTCTCGTTCCGCACTCATTCGGGCGCAGGATGAGAATCAGGAAATCTGCGCAAGGATTGCCTTGCTGGAGTCTCAAGCCTCCACCGCTGTCTGATGATTCCAGTGGCCTGCCCTTTACTCATGTTGACCCTTGGACTTAGACTTGCTTACATTCGCATGTATGGTACTATATGTTGTTATAAATCAGTTCATCGCAAGACTATATCAATACATTTAAAGGAGTAGGGATACAAGCAGACACAAACTTCCTGCAGGCGCTGGCAGCTGAACGCACAGCAAATACACCAATTGGTCTACAATCCATCTCGCAGTCGTGGGTTCAAGCTCTGAGAGCCTGCTCGGCGTGCACCCACTCCGACCGGTCATCCACTGGAATAGGCTCATTTTCGTTCAGTGACCTTGACCGGTGTGGCAGAAATTGCGATTCACCCGGTGACTGTGGTTCCGAACCAGGGTACTTGGGTGGGGCATTGTCACCACCGGCTTCCTGGTCATTATGATCCTCCTTTACCCACCACTGGTACTCCGGTGCTCTCGCGCGGCGGAATCTGAAAGGGTGGTCCCTACCAGGCCGACCGGGGAGGAGACGTCCCCACCAAATATTCGACGGTGCGGGTGATGGCAATGGCTTATCAAGATTAGGATTATTTGAAGGTTGGTTCTCTGCGTCTCGAGGGAGCGAGGATGTAGAATGGCGGCGGGAGAGGACGGATAGACGTGTATGGGCAGATGTATTGAGTGGGGGCAGCTGAGGAACGGAGCATCGCTTGTCCGCTACAACGTCGTCTACGAACCAGACGATGGAATAGATGGAGGTGAACCATAGCGCAGGGTACAAGCGCAGGTGCGTGACACACAACGTCGATATTGCTACGAAGTAACCTAGCACTGGATGCACAGGGCCAGTATTGAGACGAGCAAGACGTCCGAATACGAGAAAGTTGTACGCACGCGATATCGCAGCTAGCCAGGAGATAGGGACCAGGATGGTAATCGAAGCGCAGACCGTAATAGGTGCCTTCAGCTCGCAGAACTCGGGAGGTCCGCTCAGTGTGACAAAGATACTAGCCGCTGTTGATCCCAACCACCATCAGCGACACCCGAGAAGGAGCGAAGATAGACGTACCTATCTGCAACGTCGTAAATATACCGGTCCAGATGCACTCGAATCCCATCATCGAAGTCGAGAAAAATGAAATCTTCATGTCTATCAAAGCCCTGCGAGTCTGTTCACGAACAAGCAACTGATTGAGGGATGAAGAGGACACGCACGAAGTGACGCAAAGAAAGGTTGTAATACCATTGAAAATTATGAAGGCAGACGCTCCATCAACTGTCAGACCCACGTCCCCAGTCAGCCAGCATGGGACCAACCAAGTCGGAGACTCACCATGAACTCCAGCTGCCCTGCTCGCACCTACATTCCAAATTGCGAATACCAGCGCAGAAAAATTGAGATAAATCTGTAGAGCTAGGAATGAACGCAGCCGAGATGAGTTCATAGAACCGTGGTGTTTCAAGTAGGTTGTTTTACTGACAAAGAACGACAAATCGGACAAGAAGGAATGGGCTTTTGATCAGCAGAAGGTTGGAGAGATCCCACTGAGGCGTTGGCATTCTCGCTACTCCAGTGTAGTATCAGTTAATAGCCGAGGATGCTTGGCGCCGGCACAGAGCGCAGGAGACGAGAGGAGGAATCGAGGAGACAAAGAGCGGCTCCTTATGGAGTCGAGGAAGAAAAGTAGACACATGTGGATCTTTGCTGCAGAGATGTGGACCATGTCATTGAGGAGGAATAATGATGCCACTGCCTCCACACGCAAACAATGGACAATCAAAACAATGCCCGACACACTTTCTCGATCAAACCGA